>CM059203.1:44012860-44194814 GCA_030323885.1 Branchipolynoe longqiensis
TATCATTTTCTCCAACTTGTTGACGTAGTAGTCACAGGTGGGAGAAGTGTGCGGAACAGAGGGATGGGCGGGCCGATACACTGGTCCCGACCCCGCGTAAGGTTTGGGCTTGACCCACAACCCACGCACAAATTTAGCTTATTACGCCTGTGTTATAACGGTATAAACACGTTCTTTAACACCAATAGATGTCCAAATGAGTTTGAAACAACCATATTGTGACATATATATATACCGGGACTGACCAAAAATGTTTGTTTCAGTTCCCGATGGCCACGAAGCGGAGTAAGCGCGGTGCAGCAGCAGCCGAGGGGCGTGTTCCGAGTGGAGTGGACGAGGAGTACGACTCCTCACCCGTGTTGTCGGCAGGGCCGTCGACACAGCCCCGGGCGCATATCCTCTCCGACCCGGACGAGGACGCAGTGCCTGATGTGCCTGCGCCTCCAGATTGGGAGGCTCGCTTTGCAAGATTGGAAAGCCACATCTTGACTGCCAAATCGCCTGTGTCTCGGAAGCGGCGTAGGCCGAGTGTCCAAGAGGATTCATTTGAGGATTTCTTGGACACAGACTCGGCGGTGGAGCTTAAGGCTCCTCCTCCTCCTTCTCCTAAACGGAGAAAGAAGAAGAAACAGGTGATTTCTTCGGGTGATGAATTCACCAAGGAGCGGGCAGAGTCTGGTTTGCGCAAAAAGCGGAAGACTAAGTCCAAAAAGAAGAAGAAGAAAAGGAAATATTCTTCTTCTGAGTCGTCCACTGGGTCTACTTCTACGGAATCAGACTCAGACACCGTATATGAAGGGGTCTATGCGGACATTGGCACTAAAGTGGCTAAGAAGGTGGAGAAGCCAAAGGCTAAGCGGGTTAAAACCACTACGCTTATGCGCGAGACCGTGAATGGTCATTTTCGCACGTTCAAACCGGCGGAGGTTATCTCCAAGTTAGGAGATGAGTTAACAGGCATAAAGGGTGTTCCCAACTCCATCATTAAAGAGATGGATCGGGATGTCAATATGACGGATGACCGTAAGAAGTTTGAGGATGTGTTGCACACAGTGCATAAGGCAGTGTTGGCTACCCTAACAGCTATTGTTCCTGTGGCTAATAGGATGCAGAGTGAAAATAAGTTCTCGTCTTTGGCTAAGACAATGGACAAAGGCATTGCAGTACTAGCGGCGGCAGGTAATTACCTGTCGTTTCGAAGATATGAAAATGTCTTCAAGTCAGTTTGCACAGATGCTGGCAAAGAAGTGGCTCGCTCTAAGAAGGTTACCGATAATGAGGGGAAGGAGTTTACGCTCTATCTTGCTCCAGAGCCGATTAAAGGGAAACCTTTAGATAATACCAAGATGTTTGGCGGTCAACTACAATACCTCTATAAAGAGGTAGAGACTGCAGCCAAGAGTGGCAAAAACATGGATGGCAAGAAGAAACAGGAAGTTCCTCGTTTCAAAAAGTCACGAGGGGATTTTCGTCCACGACGGTTCACCAGAGGAACCAGACCGAGTTCAAACTTCGGTCAAGGGTTTCGGGGCCGGGGCGCTCGCCCAGGCTGGACCGACAACACCGCACGGCCAATAGGTCGAGGGTTCAACTCGTCGAGACCTTTCCCCAGGGGGGGGTCCAAGTAGAGGTCCAAACACAAACTTTACAAGTCCCTGCAGCCTCTAAAAACACACAAACTGTAAGCAACTTTGTGGCTGGTAATATTAGTAATCATATTTCTGAGTGGCACAAAATTACTAGTGACCAAGAAATTATAGAAATAGTTAGGGGTGTTCAAATTCCCTTTACACAAATTCCTGTACAAAGTATAATACCTTTTCCATATAACATTCAACCAGTTGAACGAGACGCACTAACTAAACAGGTACATAAATTCTTTGAGAAAGGAATTATACAAAAAGTGACACACTGTTCAGGACAGTTTATTTCAAACATTTTCTCGAGACCGAAGCCTAATGGTGATGTTCGAATGATCCTGGATTTAACAATCCTTAATAAAAGGGTGGAATATCGACATTTTAAAATGTTCTCTCTAGATACGGCACGGGATCTGATTACACCAGATGCGTGGATGGCTAGTGTTGATTTACAGGATGCATATTATACGCTTCCCATAATGGAACAATACCGAAAATTTCTTCGATTTATTTGGGATAACCAACTCTATGAGTTTACCTGCATGCCGAATGGCTTAGCTTGTGCGCCACGTTTATTTACTAAATTGCTTAAACCTGTTTTCTCGGTAATGGCGAGGAAAGGTCACATAATGTTTCCATACATAGATGATTCTTTTATTATAGCTTCAACACAAATTGGTTGTGTGAATGCAGTTTTGGATTTATGTGCATTACTCACTAAATTGGGGTTTTATGTACATCAACAAAAGTCAGTGTTTAAACCAACAAAACAACTCAAATGTTTAGGGTTTATTCTGGATACACAGTCCCTTACAGTGTCGATAACAGAACAAAAACTAATTAAGTTTATGACTACAGCGACTCAGCTTATTAAGTTATCAAAGCCAAAAATTAGACAGGTTGCTGTTCTTATTGGCATAATGACCTCATATGCACCTGCTGTGTTATATGGGAAGGCCCATATTAAGTCGCTAGAAATAGATAAAAATTTAGCGTTAACACGAACTAAAGGCAATTTTGAGCGAAAGATGTTTATTTCGCAAGAAGGGTTACAGGATATTGGATGGTGGATGCAACATATAGCAAGTTCACCAAATCCAATCCGCATGGCGGAACCTAATACAGTAATTACTACTGATGCTTCGTTAGAAGGTTGGGGAGCTCATCGAGATGGGGTCACAACAGGAGGTAGATGGCTTGATGATGAAAAATCAGACTATATTAATGCACTAGAATTGCGTGCTATTTATCTGGGCTTACGTAGTTTAGTAAAGATAAATAAATCACAGGTTAGAATACTAACTGATAATACTACTGCCATGGCATATATTCGTAACATGGGTGGAACCAAATCAAAGTCTTGCAATCAGTTATCTAAACTGATTTGGAACTGGGCACAGGCTCAACAAGTCTGGCTGACTGTAGCGCATATTCCAGGGTCACAAAATACACTTGCAGATTATAAAAGTAGAAATTTCCATGACCATTTAGAGTGGTCTCTCTCTACACATTTGTTTAACTTCGTTTGTGAAAAATGGGGTACACCTGAAGTTGACTTATTTGCATCACGAAATAATAACAAGTTACCCTGTTATGTTTCTTGGCATCCTGAACCGGATGCTTGGAAAGTAGATGCGTTTGCTATTACCTGGGAAAATAATTATTTTTATATTTTCCCACCATTTAGCATTATCAGCCGAGTAGTGAGAAAAATCGGCTTGGAAGGGACACATGCGATACTGGTGGTGCCCGATTGGGACACGCAACCTTGGCTGCCAGCAGTTTCACAACTGGCAAAAGATCGTATACGATTCCCAAGAAAACTCGGGAATCTGACGCACCACGGACCGCTAGTGGTTCACGGCGACGTGTCAACGACGCCCCTATTGGCATTCCTTTTCTAAGGAAGCAGCTACAGCAATTTGGATTGGACAGAATTACTGAGGATAGGATAGTATCGGATGCCTGGAGGCCAGGAACTGTCAAAATGTATACAACCTATTTAAAGAAATGGGGTGTACATTGTTTGTTAATGAAAGTTAAGCCAACAAATCCAAAGATTTCACAAGTAGCTCGGTTTCTTCGTTCTCTAGAGGATGAAGGACTTTCCTTTGGATCGATTAATGCGGCGAGGTGTGCGTTATCAATTATATTACCTAGAATTGATGGCGAAACAGTTGGAAAACATCATGTTATTTGTTATTTACTTCGTTCAATTTATCAAAGGAATCCTCCAAAACCAAAGTATAGTCGGTTTTGGGATGTTTCTATAGTATTTAAGTTGTTTCAGGCTTGGCCTCACAACTCGTGGTTAGATATAAAACAGTTAGGTTTTAAGGTCGCGGTCCTGTTATTGTTAGTAACCGGACACAGAGGACAGACGATTGTTGCTTTATCCTTAACTGGATTAGAAATAGACAAGGAACAAGCTACGTTTGATTTAGAAAAATTGCTTAAATCGAACACGTTAGGTGACCCTTTATCAACGGTTCACTTAGACTGTTTTCCGAATGATCGGAAATTATGTGTTGTGTCGGCCATACGGGCTTATATATACAAGACAAAGGATTTACGTGCATCACAACAACTATTAGTGAGCTTTATAAAGCCACATAAGGCGATTTCACGAGACACACTTGCCAGATGGACAATTACGGTGTTGAAATTGGCTGGAGTGGATACGAGTAAATACTCTTCCCACTCAACTAGAGGAGCCATGGTCTCCAAGGCACGGGTGCTTGGTATTTCTGTGAAAAGAATACTAGCGCATGCAGGCTGGAAGACGGCTAAGTCGTTTGCAAAACATTATAATAAACGACTAGAAAAGCCTACCGGCGTTGCAAAGCGTCTTCTCGCCAACTAACAAGAATAGGTGAGAACAAAAATTTAGAATGTTATAATAATAAGAAAGAATGATATTAAGGATAAAAATGAATTATGTAAAGGTCTCCCTAGCCTGAGGCTAGCCTGAGGCTGTTTACCGAGGTAAAATAGTATAGTTATACGAGTCTTACCTTGGTACAGATGATGGATAACTGTTGTTTTACCGAGGTATAAGCCTCGGATAGATGTGGGCTAGGGCCCTCCCGCCACACCCTGCCACATCTATTCCGTTGGTGTACCTTTTCGGTAAAGTAATAGTATCCATTGTTTGAAAGTCATTTTTATCCTCAATAAGTAGGTTAAGATTGCTGGTACCGGACGTGCTTACCTCTCCCTAGCCCACATCTATCCGAGGCTTATACCTCGGTAAAACAACAGTTATCCATCATCTGTACCAAGGTAAGACTCGTATAACTATACTATATATTTGCCTATTTTTGCGACTTTATAATGTTTTCTCTAGAATCAAGATGTCATTCTTGCAATCATTTGTTTCCCTAACTGTCACTCAGCATTACAAGGATAATGCTATGACTGGGTTGCTCAGTATCAGGATAATGTAAATGAGTGGGATATCAGGTCATGGTCCCAGCAGCCCAGTCCTTCGGTGAGGCAATACAAGAAAAGTCACCATGGCTGTCATAAGTCAGTAACCGGCCTGATATAAACTTAGATGTTGCTAGTCTAGTAGTCTGCACTGACCTCTCAGGCAAGTAACCACATAGACAGGTAGGCGTGGGTAGTGTGGTGATATCAGGGAGCCTAGGTGGTGTAATGGTTAACACACTGGCCCGGAATGCAAAGATGTGGGTTCGAGTCCCGCTCTGCGCAATATTTCCCATTTTCACCCCCACAACACTAGAATGCAACCCCTCCCCCCCCCCCCCCCCCCCCATTCTGGAGAGTGACTTTATTCAATCACAATTTACTTCTTTTCGCTGACAGCTGAAGAGGGAGCAAAGTCGCCACAAGCAGACTCCAGTGAATCAGCACCAGGCATGTTTACACTGTTTTTATTTGCATAACTTTGTTAGTTGTTGTATATATATTTGCCTATTTTTGCTACTTTATATTGCTTTCTCTAGAATCGGTTTTTTCCCCTCCTTTTCTTTTAAATTTCAAGATTAATGCAAAATTGTTTTGCCAAGATTCACTAAATATCATGAAAGCCAAAATTATTTTTTATTTGTACAACTTGCTGTTTCCCTATCCTCCCAATGTCAACCGACTCCCTCCAACCAACTCCCGCCAACTGACTCCCGCCAACTGACTCCCGCTAACCGACTCCTGCCAACCGACTCCCTCCAACCGACTCCCTCCAACCGACTCCCTCCAACCGACTCCCTCCAACCGACTCCTGCCAACCGACTCCCTCCAACCGACTCCCGCCAACCGACTCCCTCCAACCGATGTCCAGTTTACTCCAGCGTGGGATGAGGTGACTGAATTCATAAGAGCGCTGGCTTCCCTTGAGGAATGTTGTGGGTTCTAATCCCCACCGAGTAAAATCAAAGACTCACCAAATTTGTCCTTGTTGCTGCCTTAGATGGCATTCAGCATTACAAGGATGACGCAATGACTGAGTTGGATATCAGATCATGGTCCTATCAGGCTAGTCCTTTGGTCGGGCAGTACTACAAATAACACTATGACCGTCACTACCCATACTGATATGAATTTAGATGTAATGTAAAACTTCCAACAAACAATCCTTAAACATGACTTCATTCAATCAGAATTTACTTCTTTTTCCCGACAGCTGAAGATGCAACAAAGTCTCCACAAGCAGATGCCGGCGACCCAACACCAGGCATGTTTACGCTTGTTTTTATTTGCATAATTGTGTTAACTGTTATATATATATTTTGCTATTTTTGCTTCTTTCTAATGCTTTCGCTAGAATCAGGACATCATTGGGTTTTTTTTTGTTTTTTTTTAAATGTCAAATTCATAGATTTCTTTTTATTTGCCAAATGTTGTGGTTGTTGCCAAAATACTTTTCATTGTACCTCCAACTGTTCCCGCTCCCTCCCCCCCCACCCCCACCCCGCAACACATGGGGGTCTGTCCAGCCGATCAGTGTCAGTGCGTCCTGGTCTCATCATTAGAATGGGATTGCGGCTAAAAAACCGTTTACGTATATCAGGCGCACTCCTGAAAGCCCCAGAGCTGTGTTCTAAGTTCCTCTCTATATGGAGTATGCGAGCTGGAACAGCCTCAACCATCCTAGCCGTACTGTCCACACAATTTACCCCGAGCATGTAACTCACAGCTCAGCTCAGCTCAGCTCAGCTCAGCGTACACACCCACCCTCCCATCAAATTTTCTTTTCTTCGCTCTCTCTCTCTCTTGGACTCAACTCAACTGACATCCTGACATCCATCTAGAAGATTCATCTGTTTCCTACTGAAAGGAAGATAATCTGGCAAGAAGCCAATACAGAAATACCAAGTTGGTCTTTATAGGTAGCTAACTTTTGAACTCTTCTTCCTCTTCTTCCCCGATGTCTTCTTCGCAGAAGGCAAGAGTGCCGAAGAGGAGGCGGCCCCAGAGAAAGCTGACTGAGGGGTCACGTGACCGATACCCGGCTGGGGTGTCTGGGCGGGGGTGTCCAAGACGGAGTGTCTGGACATCTGGACGGGGTGTCCTGGCCGGGCTGGCTTGGACTCTTCCCGCTCGCTGTCTGTGATCGTAACACCATTCATCCATCTTCACGTACTTCTACCTCGAAGTCCACACAGCCGCATCAACATCGTCATCATGCAAGCCAGAAAATGTGGGAATGGGGTAAAAAAAAAAAAAAAGGAAGGAAGGAAGGAAGAAAAAAGAATATAACAGAAAAAGAGAGAAAAAAAAAAGAATATATGTATATAACAGAAATTTGTTTATCACTTTTGTGAAAGAATTCAATTCACGCTGGCAGAGATAACTACGCAGTTTTGTGGTGTAGTTTTCTGTGTGTAAGTCATTGCACGCACCTAATGTATTGTACAAATAAATGTCTGTGTAAAACCCGCTCTTTCCTTTCACTTTCTACTCTAGACTTTTTGTACAAAGAGTAACTTTACACTGTAGTAGATGTATGGGCTTTTTAGTAGACATTTCTTTTTATTGTGATTTAACTTTTTTAATATATATATAATTTATTTAAGTCGTGATTTGGGAGGAATAAAACAGAATAATGAGGCCATTCTTTTTAGTCTTGAAGAGTTTTTGATTGAAGAAAAACTAATGAGTTGTTTCCAAGCTGCATAATTCGATCAAATTTTCTAATCTAAAGCCCCGATCACACACACGTTAAGTCGCCTCCACTAGTTTGCTTAATCTAAGTCGCCTCATAACATCCATGTGAACACGCCGTTGAGGTCAATTAGGGCTAATTCAACTTAACTAGTTTGTCTCGTGTAGACCACTTCGCAAGGTGGATTAGATGAGGCAAACTAGTTGTGACTTAAGGCCCGTGTGTGAATGGTACTTAAAACACATCACTATTTGATCCTATTTATCCAACTCAGAAACTAGCATACTCATTAAGCATTAATGATTAACCTACTATACCCCCTCCTGATATGATCTTAGATGTTGCCAGGACGAAAACCTCCAATAATCAACCTACTACACTTATCTAAAAAAATATATATATATGGCAGGAATTCCAAAGCATCGAATTATGTAACTAATCCAGCGTAGCCAGAAATGTTGGTTATAATCTACGTTAGTTTGAATCAACTTTCATTTTAAATCGCTAACTTTGGCGATATTTGACGCGCAAAATTAATTTTGGTAAGCATGTGACACCATAGACTTCAGCAGTAACAGCTTCTATTAAACTGACTCAGCGTTTCCTTGTGGCAACAAATGCTCAATAAGTGCACCAGTATCTAAGTCAGATATGTATAATCAAATCTAGATAATTGCTTTGGTTTTGAAATTTTGATGCTTTTATCGGACTATGAAGCTTTAAAAAACCCCACAAAAAAACACCTAAGAAATACAAACTTAAAAGCACAGGACTAATAATAAATCCGCAGTCAGGCAACAAACAATTAAGTTCAACCCGTGGCCTACATTACAATGCGCGCGCAGACTCCACACCCACTTGGAGGTGTGACAGTCTACACTGGTCCCCCTCACCCTGTGACCCTTACCACTCACTGTGTTGGCGCTGTGACTGGAGTAACGCCGGGGTCTCAGTGTGCTGTGGCTATATATAGAGCTGGAGTTTAGTCACGTGACCACACGGAGGTGAGAGGAGAGATGTCTGCACCCCGGGCCAGTGGCTTGTTTGTTGGGGTTGTCCGTCCTAGTAACAGCTAATTGTACTATCATTAGCATCAAGACTACAACCTATTCACCAACCTGTGACAGTAGGCAGTTGGCTTATCAGGGTTTTGCGTCCTAGCAACATCTTAGGTCATATCAACGACGGGTACCTTTCGACTTGTGGCAGACTCATGGCAATGGCTTTATAGTGATGCATCCACTGGAAATGGAATACCACACTACTGGCACCATGACCCCCGATATCTCCCCACTCAGTGACATTATCCTAAACGTGAGTGCCACGGCCTTGCTCTATCCTAGTAATTTCCAGCGCTAGGCAAGGTAGTGGCAAGATTACATTTTGGGAGTATTTGGATTCATTCGGCCAAGGATCGAACCCAGGACCTTCCGCGTGGGAAGCCAGTTCTCTGCTGACTCGCCAATCTCGCCCGGACTCAGGAGGTATTGTGATTACGGTTACGGGCCGATAAAAGCATAACCCTTATCTTGATTTGATTTGATTCTACATAATTATTGTATCTAACTTAGATACGGGTATCTAACTATTAAAGCTGCATAGTCCGATAAAGCATTACATTTTCAAAACCAAAACAATTATCTATATTTGATTCTACATATTTAACTGACCAGACGCGGTGGCTGAATGAGTAGAGCGTCCGTCTCCTGTTTTGGGAGATCGGGAGATCGGAACCCATGAGTTTGTGGGTTCGAATCCTGGTCGAGTCAAACCAATGACTTAAAAATTGATACTCCTAGCTTGGCGCTCGGCATTATTAGGATAGGGCAAGGACTGGTTGGCTCAGTGTCAGGATAATGTGACTGAGTGGGATATCAGGTCATGGTGCTGGCAGCCTGGTGTCCCAGTCAGTGGGGCAGCACTATAAAAGTCGCCATGATATGAGTGCACACTGTCACAAGTCGGTACCCGTCCTGATATGACCTTAGATGTTGCTAGGACGTAGAACAACAAACAAATACATATCTAACTTAGATACTGATGCACTTTATGCCACATAGAAGGGAATATACTGAGCCAATTTAATAGAACCTGTTACTGCTGAAACCTATGGTGTCGAGAGTTTTAGCGTGCTTACCAAAATTAATTTGGCATGTTTGCAACTCAGACCCCCAATAGCCGATATCTACTTGTTGTGCTGGTGAGTTGTTAAACAAACAAAAACAAAAAGTTTGCAACTCAAATATTTCAAAAGTTAGCCATTCTAAATTGTTTAAATACTTCAATCAACTTATCATAATTATCTTTAAAATTGGCAGAAACTAAGGGAAGCAAGGAGTACCAATGTTTACATAATTAGTTCGACTCGACCAGGTTTCGAACCCGTGAGTTGGAATCCCACAATCTACCAAAACGGGAGATGGACGTTCAACTCATTCGGCCATCCCGTCTGGTCTCTACTCATTCGGGATTGCCGTTCTATTCTGTAGTTATAACATTGATTTTTTTTTCAATTACAAATTTTTTTTGTCCGTTTTATTGTGCTGTTTTTAGGAGGCTGACAATGGTGATGTCGGTTCTACGAGTCAACTGACTGCCCGGCAAATTAATAACATGACCTTGAAACCAGTGACCTCCGCAACCCCCACAGACACAAACTCAATGGACACGTCCTCGTCATCACTCACCCACGACCAGACGGGATGGCCGAATGAGTTAGAGCGTCCGTCTCCCATGTTGGTAGACCGTGGTGTCGTGGGTTCGAACACTGGTCGAGTCAAACCAATGACTTAAAAATCTATAGTTGTCGCTTCATAGCCTGGCGCTCGGCATTATTAGGATAGGACAAGGACTGGTTGGCTCAGTGTCAGGATAATGTGACTGAGTGTGATATCAGGTCATGGTGCTAGCGGCCTGGTCTTCAAGTGGGGTAGCACTATAAAGTCACCATGAGTGCGCACTGTCACAAGTCAGTACCATCCTGATATGACCTTAGATGTTGCTAGGATGTAAAACAACAACAAACAAACAAAAACAAAATCACTCACCCACAAAACCGGGCGCAGTGGCCCAATCGGTAGAGCGCAGGCCTCACGTGCGGAAGGTCAGGAGTTTGGTTCCCGGTTGAGTCAAACCAACAACTTATCAAATTAATACTTGTCGCTTCCTAGCCTGGTGGTCAGCATTAATAGGATAGGGCAAGGACTGGTTAGCTCAGTGTCGGGATAATGTGGCTGAGTGGAATAGGCCTATCAGGTGGTCATGGTGCCAGTGGCCTGATTTCCCCGTGGGAAAGCACTATAAAGCAGCCATCAGTGCACACTGTCACAAGTCGGTACCCATCCTGATATAACCTTAGATGTTGTCAGGAAGTAAAACTCCAACAACTGACCACCCAATCACTCACCCTCATCTGAGATGGGGGTTGTTGGGGGAGGGGGGGGGGGGACACTGCCCCACGTCACGTGAGTGATGAATTGGGCTGACCTGAAACTGCTGCACAACGAGCAACCCCCCCCCCTCCTCTCCCCCCTGCCCCTCCCTCCATCCCCACCTCCCCCCACCCCCGTGGTAAAAGTGCAGTAATACTTACAGTGTCTCACCACATTTGATATTTGCGTAAGTTTACATCCAGAAAAGTTTACAACCCAGCTAAAACTCACAATTAATAATATTATATGTTAAAACTATAATTTCACTGATTATAACAGAAACCAAATAAGTGAAAGGAACGTATAACTATAAGATTACGAGTTTATATAAACATGCTGCTGAACTTCAAAATGGTCATTATCCACGTATTTGTATAGCTTTTTTCTTGAAGATTTATACTGCCTATCACGAATAAGTCTGAATGGACTTGTTTTCACCATTACACAGTTTGTCGATAGAAAGTCCAAGCCTACACTTTTACCGTCCCAAGGGATTTTTAAGCTCACACAGCACATAGACATCGTATGAGAGCAACTGGCCTTTGATGACGATGTAAGTTATACACAGCGGTGGAAATCCAAATTGGCAGAGGTGGGGACACTGGGAATCGAACCACCGACCTTCTGATTATGAGTCCGACCTAGAAAAACGTCAAAGACTCAACCACTCAGCCACAGAGAACACCACTGTTTTCACTGCTGGCATATCTGGAAGAAGAAAATGTTCACCAGATTGGGAAAATTACTAACTTTTTTTTTTTTTACAGATTGGCAAATGCACCAAATGCAATGAATCTCAGACTGTGCAAGAGGTGGATATTTGATCTATGCAAACCGTACATTAGACGTACATTATCCATACGTTGTCAGTACACGGACTGTACGTTTCCACTGCCCTTATCATAGGTCAACGTAGTGCAACATAGTGAACAACGTTTGTCTAACGGATGTCTAACGTACATTGATGTATGCCTAACATATACATAACCTATGGCCAACGTAAAACCCATGCATTGTCATACATCAAAAGTTTTGTGCAAGCACAAAACTTTCGCGACCCCCTAACGGGTCATCAAAACTCCAAAAAATCTACCAAGTAATAATCCTCATATCCAATTAATAGTGCCCTCCAAGCCTGAATGTTAAGACCTGAAGGCACTGACACCCTAATGCCTCGCACATACCTCCCGTATACGATTCACGCGCTAAGACTGTGTTACCCCTATTCCACTCTTCGCATGGTCTACCATCTACAGATTCGTTTATTTCTCTACTAACCCAGTTGGATCCTGTCCCTCCCTCTATTTTACAATCTTTCTTTACATCCAGCCGAATCCCAACTGCGTAAACATCACGCTGAATGTCCTTGATAGTTGCTCTATCTGTCCACCCATCTTCTATTCTCCCATCATTAACCATTGAAATATTTTTTTCTGACCACAGTAATACTGTCTGCCAATCCCAATTAGCTGCCATTTCGGAAAGGTCAGTTACGTGACGCCTTATATGTTTAATCCAATATTGAGGTAAGGTGGGTTCTTCTAGTAGCCGGTTAATTGCTGACAGATACTCCCCACAGAACCCATTACATCGTTGCGTATGACAAAGAGATGAGGTAGTAATGCCTTCTTACCCTTACGTTTTTTGCGGTCTTGTCTGTGCTTTCTCAGTAGTTGTCGAATAGCATTGTCCGAGTCGTAATTACTCTCAGCTGACTCAGATTCATCTGAGTCCGAACAGTACTTGTCCCTGCAACGATGTCGTCGGACGTGATGGCGGGCGTACTCCTTTGTGGAACTCTGAAGTGTCGTCCTCGCTCTCTTAGCCGTATGAGGAGAAGCATAGATATCCTCGTCGCTGCTACACTGCGAGGGCGAGCGTCCTCGTCCCCGACTTTTTCTTGAACTTCTTGATGAATGCGCTGAGTGAGCCTGTGTTCCAGTGGTCTTCTTGGCATCTTCTGCTTGAGACAGCTTACCCTCGATGCACTCCAGACGATCTCCAAGCGACTTAAGGGTGTCTTGTAGTGTCGAGGTAGAGTTAACATTGCGGCCTTCGATGTGTACCGACAATTCCTCAACATCTCTTGAGGTCGACGCAGTAGGTTCTTTACGGCGAGGCGACTCTGGACGACACAAGCTCTCATTTTCAGTTTCTTCCATTGACAGCCGCTTCCTGGACTTAAATATCCTCCTATTACTTGATGAGCGTGGCATTATAGTTGAATATCAATCACCATCGACAGCTGTTTCCGTACAAGTGTTATTAATGCTTCCAGTACGCACGTTGAGACTCGACGGTCTACTGCATACACACTAAGCTCTAACAGCCTCGAGTTCTGTCACTTTAGCGTCAACAGAGACACACTACACAATTCTTAAATACGACATAGGTCCCTAGAGGGACTGAGGGCGTTATGTACAATTATTTCCAAGTCCAGACCTGAGCGACACTGTAGATAGGTTGGTCAGTCTCCTTATCTTGAACTTGTCGGTCTACTGCAGACACATTCAATTTAACAGGTGTACAGCTCCAGGAAGCTCCAGTAAGCACCTTGAGACTCGACGGTCTACCACATACACACTCTGCACTACCAGGTGCACGAGCAACAGCGGTACAATTAAAGCATAGTCACAATACACAACTCTTGCAGCAGCAAAGGTCCCAATACGGGGCTGCAAGGGGTGGCCAGCACCCACTGAAGGGAAAGATGTATAATTACGACTTCAGTTAATACTTGGGAGTTATATAATCGTTCCACGATAATCTGTAGAGTTACACTTAATTCCACGATAATTTGTAGAGTTACACTTGAACACCGCATAAGTATCACTATACACTGTACAGTCACTACGTCAATATCCAATGTTTCCTAACATGAGAACTAGACGACACAGAATGTCAACCAGCATACTGAGCTAGAATAGGAGCTTCCACGTATCAGACTCTGAAGTCTTACATGAGATCCGACACTTAAAGTCCACTTTCTTTGCGTAATCACATATTAACATGCACACGTAATCCACAAGTCATCCGAGATATTAAGGCGACGAGTATCCTGCTGTGCATGGAGGCAGAATTAATGTCTATTTACTTAGTAACTGTGTGCACTCCAAGCAACTACAGTTAATCCAGCGTATTATAACTAATGCGTTTTATCACTTAAATCCACTTTCCTGTGCATAATCACAGAGTAACTATCCACACATAATCCACAATTAATCACAGTTATTAAGGCCACGAGTATACTGATGTTCTTGGAAGCAAGTAAGTTACTTCCACTTCCCGAATGTTCCCCGATGGTTCATACACACTTGTCACTTAAGACAAATGAAACTATCACGATAAGTAGGCAACTGTGATTCCTACGTCTGTGGAGGCGTCAGCATGGATGAAGGTGGCATGAGGCGCCATTAACCGACGAACTTCCACGAGACCGCGAGAGCTGCGCGGCGCTGACTCGACCTACGCCGAAGGAGCTGCGGCTCCGGATTAATAATACTCCACAAGGCAGATGCTGAGAATCCGTCCACTGCGCTCTTGAAACACGTAAAACCAAAATGCAGATGCTGAAAGAGCCGGTCAGCGCTGACATGGCGCTCAGGCTCTCCCGACACTCAATCGCAATATATAATCCAGAAAGATCCACGTAATTCCTTGAATGACTAGCCTCGCACCATCAGCGAGACAACCATGTTAAGTTGCTTTAAGAAGTTAGCTAAAGCACAATCTTGCAATTTGATCACTGAATTTTCCACAGGAGACGCTGGAGCGACGTCCCAACGGAATCTCACGTTAATAATTCCATATTCCCGTCTTCACACAAGCAGAACTCTCCACATAATCCATAACGAATTTCCGAAGTAGTTTCTTGTAATTAATCTAGGTAATATAGACATATCCAATGCCTTTTAGTGGGTGCTGGCCACACACAGACGACGAAATCTCGGAGCAGAGTTAAGCCTGACTTCTCTACTCGGTGCTTTCAGTGTGAATGCGAGCCTTATGGAAGACTGACCAAGATGCTTCGAAGCTCGCAGGCTGACGTGTCGTGACGTGGCCACTGCTAGGCGAATCAGCAGTAAGGGCGGGAAAAATGACCAAAACGCTTCGAACGACGCACCCAGACGTGTCATGACGTGACCACTGCTAGGCGAATCAGTCAGCATAAGGCGGGAGAAGCTAAGCAACACTAGAACGGTCTCCAACGTCGCAAATTACCCATGTTACCCGCAACATGCATAATTTGGCAAACCTGTCTTCCTAATTGCCCGGCACACACCTCCCGTATAAAACCTAAAACTGCCTGTTTCGCGATTAAGTTTGAGTTTTAGTCGGTTCCAGTCTTAAGGTGTGTGACACCCTAATGCCTCGCACACACCTCCCGCATACGATTCACGCGCTAAGACTTGGACGGCAAACGGACGGTGGGTATCACACATATACCATATAAGATACGACTGACCGTTCACATATACCGTTTCTCGAACGGCCCGATTCGTTTTTCTAATGTCTTGCGATTCGAGTCTTAAGCACTAAAACTGAGTTTTAAGTCGCGAATCGGAAGCGTTACTCAAAAGATTTTCTATGTTCACCAGCATCTTCCAGCTTCCCTTCCCATTTTGGCCACATCTCTAATACTGTCCATTTACATTGTACAGGCGACTGGTCACAAAAACAATTTGAAGCTCTATTACCCTCTTCAAATAGCTGCAGTTCCATATTAAAGTCCTCAATCCTATCAATTAATTTATTATCTATTACATTTAAAACAGTTTTTGACATACTTTTCTTGCTTGAATTTCATGGAAACTTCCTTTCCCCACCACACTTCACCGAGTCAATTTTATTACCAAATACACCACCATCACCAACAGAACTACTCCCTATAGTATACCTTTCTACCACATCACAATCCATCCTATCAGTTGCATTTTTTTTTTTTTTTGGTCCATTAGTTGTTTAAGCAGGGGAAATTTCAGTCATAGACGACTGGTCTTCCTCATTCCACTGCTGGTCGATAGAAAGCCCGAGCCTACACTTTTACCGACCCAAGGGATTTTTAACCTCCCACACCACATAGACATGGTATGAGAGCAACCGGCCTTTGATGACGCTGTAAGTTATACACAGTGGTGGAAATCCAAATTGGCAGAGCTGGGGGCATTGGCAGAGCTGGTTATCATTAGTAACATTATCAACATCAACATGTATTAACTTGAAATTTAAAGTATTTAACGGTTCAACAAATAACATGACTGTTTGATAATATAAGTCTACACGATTTTGCCAATACTGAATGCTGACTCGTACTATGTTTTTTATATTCCAGCGGATGATGTGATTGACATTAATTTTTTAACATTAAAAATAATTTTGAACAATTAACTGGGCAAGACCAAAATAGCGATTTTATCCAGGGCTGTCCGGGACAGTCCGGGGGGGGGGGAAGTCCGGGGGTGGTCCGACTAAAAATCCGGGGCTCGTCCGGCTACGTGTGACTGGGCCTTAAAGTTGCATAGTCCGATGGTTTTGGGATTCTGCCATTTTTTTCTTAGATCATATATTAAATTGATTGTTATAGTCTACCTTACTTTAGTTTGAAGTAACTTTGATTTTAATTTACTACGTTTTCAGATATTTGAAGTGCAAATATGTATAAATTAGTTTCGGCAAGTATGCCAAAACGTCATAGACATAGGCTTCAGCAGGAACACGTTCTATTAAATTGACTTAATATTCCCTTCTATGTGCTAACAAATGTTTAATAAGTGCATCATTATCTAAGTTGAATATGTAGAATCAATTTTAGGTAATTGTTTTGGTTTTGAAAATGTTATGCTTCATCGGATTACCTCGGTGATTTTGATTTTGAGCATCCCATGTTGATATGGCTAAAACTTAAAGTTGCATAGTCCGATGGTTTTGTATTTCTGTATTTTTCTGAGATATATATATTAAATTGATCACTAGTATCTGCTTTACATTAGTTGAAAGTTACTTTTATTTTAAATGGTCAACTTTTGAGATATTTTGAGTGCAAACATGTAAATTTAGTTTTGGCAAACTTGCAAAAACTCTGACACCATAGACTTCTGCAGTAACAGGTTCTGTTAAAGTGACTCAGTATTGACTTCTATGCAGAAACAAATGCTTAATAAGTGTATCAGTATCTAAGTTAGATATGTAAAATCAAATCTAGAGAATTGGTTTGGTTTTGAAAATTTGATATTTCATCGGACTATGCAGCTTTAAATGCCTGGATACCAAAATACGGAATATAAGGCTGAGCCTGTCTGGTATTCCACTCTTTCCGCCTATGGTACCACATATATTATTGCCTGCCATTGTTTATCAAGCCTAGATTTAAACTCAATGAGGGTGTTGGCCGCCACAGTCACTTCAGAGGGAGTGAATTCCAGTATTGCACTATTCTATGGCAGAACATATTCTTACGGATTTCAACTTCAAGCCTACTCTACTAAGTACTGTGACGCATGAGTAGCTTGTCCTTGTGCCCCCTGATACATCGTCCTTCGGTTTTCAGGAAGAATAACTCAGGATCCAGCCGATCTAGCCCATTCATGATCTTGTATTATTCAATTATTGTATACCTGGATCTAGATAAAGTATTCACCATGTACAGTGTACTTGCAGTACAACAATTACGGGGTTAATCTTTTTATCTAACCTGAAATCCAGCGATGGTAGTTTAAGGTCGATATTGCAACAAAGTGCTTCCAAATATCTTTCCAATCTAGAATGCCTAACAAGTAAGTTTCGTAAGATAATCGTTAAAAATTACAGTGCATTAACAGTGCAATTTGATACCTTTAATGCAAATGTGGTAGAGATGTGTGAAAACCACCCATCGCTCTTGTTGCTATGGTTATACGGAGTGGGCCACCATAATGATAGTTTTGTTTTCGCATTTTATTTTGCTAATAAATGACTGACTTTTTATTATTATGGATCACACTGTTAAATATATGTATAATCACAATTTTAAAAACACTACAAAACTTGTCTTCTAATGTAATTATTTGTAGCCAACCAATCAAATACGTATAAATATTAGTTATTATCTTTACATGGATCAAATGCATTACATCATCGTGACCAGTGTATGCGTTCCTCCGTGTGTGCTACTCTGCCACGGATCCGTCAAGGCGAAATAATAAAAATAAAAATAATAATAATAATAAAGTATTTATTTCCACATGAGCAATGTATACAGAAGTTGATATTTATATCAGTAACTTTTTCACATGAAAAAGGAGAAAGCAGAAGTACAAAACTTATGAGGTGATTTCCCCATTTAAAAATAACAGATACATTGCTTATACCATAGAAATAATAAATAGACAACTTAAAATTAAAAGCATATCAACATTACCCTCAATACTGTAAATCACATCTCAATATTTATTTACTATTTACTTTTTATACATTCGTTGAGCCCATAAGCCATCAATTTACATTTACGGTTATATTGTGCAATAACTATTTACCGGCATCTCACTTTGAGAGCTTTTTTTTAATCATGTATGCTAGGGAATGTAAATATCAATCCAAACATAGATGCCAAGATTGGTATATGATATATGCAAAGGAACACCTACACTGGTCCCTCCCTACATGGCTTCTAGAAAAAGAAAAATTGATAAATAAATAGGAAATACACTGATAATTCAAGCAACGTCTTAGAGGGTATACACGCTAGGTATGATAGGCCTACATACAGGAGGTAAACTTTCAACTTAAAATAAAAAAAACTAATGACCACTAACACAGCAAGGTGAAGACAGTCAGATAAAGTAACTATTGGTAGCCAAACAATTATCCGATTGTAGAATGAACAAACTCACAGAGGTTTGGGGGATGTGGGAGAATGCTTACAAACAGAGAAAGAATGAATGCAGTAGATAGATACACAACAACTGAAAGTGATAACAAAAAAAACAAGCGGAGTCACAAGACTATTACTGTCTAGTGGCGAAAACAAGTCATTAGACTTAACCGTTATGGGCAGCATAAATACACCATCACAAAAAAAACCCACAAAAAACCTGTGGTGTGACTGTGTATTCTGAGGTTGAACAAACCTGTTGTGACATCACTGTCATAGACTGCAGTAATAATAGCATCCTGCCACCTGTAGCAGTCGAACAGCGTATTCACTGCTGCCACCACGTGGTTGTAGGGCTCATAATAGACTACACCAGTAATAAAGACCCATATCGTATATAATCTCTTAAAAGACGGGCCCAGTCTACATAATTATTGGAAATAAGGAACTCATGGCAGCAGCCTGGCACTCCCACCCTGCCCACCCCCCTCCACCCTCCACCCCTCCAGCCCTCCACACACATATCCTGCCCTTCACCCTCTATTTGGCTTTCAAGGCCACAACTGGTTCATCAAAGGCTGTGGTATGTGCTGTCCTGTCTGTGGGAAATTGCATATAAAGGACCCATTGCTGCTCATCGGAAAGAGTATCCTATGTGGCAGCAACGGGTTTACTCCAACAAAATATGTCAGAATGACCATATACTTGATGTCCAATAGCTGATGATATGAAAATCAATGTGCTCTATAGAGTCATTGTTAAATAAAACAAACTTTTTTTTTTTTAAAGCCAATTGATCTCTGCCACAACGCCTGGACGGGATGGCCGAATATAGAGCACCAGCGGATTAGGGTAGGGTTTGGTCTATTAGTAGAGTCAGCCAAGTCAAAACAATGACTTACAAAATTAATACTTGTCATTACCTAGCCTGGCACCTGTCATTAATAAAGGTCCTGTCACACTACAACGAATGGTGCGTAACGTGTTGAAATAAAATTCAAATTCAAATAGGTTGGCATTCGCCAAACTTTTCGCGCTGTGAGGGATAGAAATGGGCGTACACACAACGTACACACAACATACACACAACGTACGTAACGTATGCAGAACCTATCTCTGACCTATTGAGAGCGTTCATGTGTCTCACAAAATGTTCGCAAAACGTTTGCATGCGCTCACGGTACGCTAACCAAGGTTATGTACGTTACTCCATCACTAGAAGTATGGTGTATACGTTAAGTATGCTGAAGATACGGCAGGCATACGTTCGAAGTACGTTAGAAGTATTTTATGCATCCGTTGGCAGTAAGCGGACTGTACATTCCCAACAGGGTGAACATATGGCTAACGTGCAGCAACGTGTTCCAACATATCCCTAATGTACTCCCAACGTATGCCGACGTATCCCAAATGTACATGCAGTCTACGTTGAACGTACGTGGCACACATCAACACATGTTGGAAATTTTGAGCATGCACAATATTTTTTCAGAGCCTCGATGCACGGCGACGTAAGACGACGCATAACGACGTACACGGAACGTACCCGACGTACGCCCAACATATATGTAGCGTATGATGACGTATGCCGATGTGTTGGTCGAAAATCACTAACGTCAGCATACGCTAAGGCTATACATCGTAGTGTGACAGCCCCTTAAGATAGGACAAGGACTGGTTTGTTCAGTATCATGATAATGGCGAATGAGTGAGATATTGGGCCATAGTGCCAGTGAAATGGTATCCTAGTAGAACAGCACTATGAAGTGGCCATGAGTGTGTGCTGTCACAATTAAGTCAGTACCCCTCCTAATATGACCTTACATGTAGCTAGGAAGTAAAACACCAAATACACAAACCCAATGCATGTATATATGGAAAATGATCATGACCCTTGAACTAGTTGGGTATTCGTCTGCATATTAGCTCTATGTGTTCATGAAGCCAGTTACTGTCACAGTTTCCTCTCATACAGGATCTACTGCAGTGTCACAATCTCCACGACTGGTACTAGCATAAACAGGCTCTACTGCTGTCACAACCACCAAGACTGACACAGTTTCCACTGTTGTTACTGTCACAATCCCCGTGACTCGCACGACCTTGACTGTTGTTACTGTCACAGCATCAACCAATGGTACTGACGCAGCATCCATTGCTGTCACTGTCACTCTCCTCGGCTGCTACCACCATCCTAGTCACTGTCACAGCCTCCATTGCTGTCAGTGCCACTGTCAAAACTCAACTGTCACCTGTCATCGTCTCAGGCGTAGTCACTGTCAGAGCGATGCTGCACCATGGTCACTCGTACAATGTTCACCACTGTCAATGTCACTACCCACTATTACATGTCACCTAGTGGCAGTTCTCACTGTCACAGCCTCCACCATGGGTAGCCTACTATCACAGGCTCCACTGCTGTCACCCTCAGTGTCACTACCCGCTGTAACTTCCAGCTTAGTCACTGTCACAGCCTCCACTGCTGTCACCCTCAGTGTCACTACCCTCTGAAACTTCCAGCTTAGTCACTGTCACAGCCTCCACTGCTGTCACCCTCATTGTCACTACCCGCTGTCACTTCCAGCTTTGTCACTGTCACAGGATCCACTGCTGTCACCCTCATTGTCACTACCCGCTGTAACTTCCAGCTTAGTCACTGTCACAGCCTCCACTGCTGTCACCCTCATTGTCACTACCCGCTGTCACTTCCAGCTTTGTCACTGTCATAGCCTCCACTGCTGTCACCCTCATTGTCACTACCCGCTGTCACTTCCAGCTTAGTCACTGTCACAGGCTCCACTGCTGTCACCCTCAGTGTCCGTACCCGCTGTCACTTCCAGCCTAGTCACTGTTACACGTCCACTGCTGTGAATCTCACTGCCCACTGTCATGTGCCACCCTAGTTGGAGTGTTCACTGTCACAGCCTCCACCATGGGTAGCCTATCATCACAGCTTCCATTGCGCTGACCCTCACTGTTACTGCCCTCTGTCACTACCTGCTGCCAGTGTCACCAGCTTCTATCAGTGATGGATGTAGGTCCACACCCGACCCTGTCACAGCCACTGATACCGACACTAACATTAACACAGATACCATCGCTGTCACAGTCAGTGCTCACAACACGGACACCGACTTTGTCTTTGACGACATCGACACCAACACTGACACCGACATCACTACCAACACTAATACCGATACTACAATTGACATTGACACCAACACCGTTACCATTTCCGACACTGACACCAACACCAACACTGCCTCTGACATCAATATCAAGACTGCCACTGATACAGACACCACCGTTGACACTGACACCCACATTGACACTAACACCAACACGGTCACCCTCAATGACACTGACACTGACACCTCCACCGCTTCTGACACTGGCACCAACACTGCCATTGACATCAACGTCAACGCTGACACTGATACCATCACCATTACCTTCACCCTCATCTTCACCTCCACTAACACTGACACTGTCACAGACCCTGTCACCAACACCAACACTATTGTCATCAACGCCATCACCTCCATTGCCATTAGCAGTGACACTGGCACATCCACCATCCTCACTACCTCAACCTCCATCTCCACCTCCAGTGACACCTCCACTGACATTGTCATCACCATCACCCCCTGTCAAACCAACACTGACACTGACACCAACACCTCCACCTCCATCGATACTGAGACTAACACCGATACCAACACCGACACCAACACCGACACCAACACCAACACCGACACCAACACCGACACTAGTAAAGAAGCCATCACTGCCACTGCCACCTCCGCTGACATTGACACCATCACTGACACTGTCAATGACACCGTCACTGACACTGAGCCTGTCACCGCTATCACTACCTCCACTGCCACCTCCACTGACAGCGCTACCTCCACTGCCACTAACACTGGCACAGAAACTATCACCGCCACTGCCACCACCGCCTCCATCACCACCAACACTGACACTGTCACCACTACCTCCACTGCCACCTCCACCTCCACTGCCACCTCCACCGATATCGCTACCTCCACTGCCACTGCCACTACCACCGCCACTGACACCTACACTGTCGCTGCCACCTCCACCTCTACCGTCACCTCCACCTCCGACTCCACCTACACCTCCACCTCTGACAAGAACATTGCCGGACGACCACCACGGGGTCGATAGTCACCTGACCATCTGCACAGTCTTCTGGAAGTCCAGCCTGTCGATGCTGACCCGCGAGCACCCCGGCTCCGAGCCCGTCGACTTCGGCTCGCTGTGGCCAGACGAGATCCGGGTCAGGGAGACGCTGCGCCAGGGACCCCACATGACCTCATTACGTCATGCGCTGCGCACCCTTCTGCACATGTCGCTGCGCATCGGCCCACTGCGCATCCTGAAGATGCTGGTGGAAGAGGGAGTCGTAGGTGAGGTGGGGAAAAGGGGGGTCATCCAAAGGAGTAATGGTGGTGTTGATGATGGATGATAAGGCCAAAGAGAAAAATATTCATTTTTCCAGTCCCAGGGGAAATTAGTGTTTTGGTCGGTATGTAGGATTTTAAAATTTAAAAAAACAAAAAACAATTGTTTGTCAACCCGGACACAGCAAAAACCGCAATTCCAGTTCTCAAAACTGAAATTTACACTGTAGTGCTTCTCAATATAGAACTTCTGTCAAATTGTATCGAGACTACTATCAGATCTGAGTTCAACGGGACCACATAAGAGTGTGATTAAAACAAAAATAATCTCAGAATGGTAAAAATAAATCGAGACAGCGGCTTCTAACAGGGTCGGTCGGCAACCGGAAACATAAATTGTTTTTAGGCCTAACTCAAATATGGCCGAATGATTTGAGCGTCCGTCTCCCGATTTGGTAGATCGTGGGATTCGAACCAACAGGTTAATATCGAACTCTGGTCGAGTCAAACCAATGACTTAAACATTGATACTTGTCACTTCATAGCCTGGCGCTCGGCATTATTAGGATAAGGCAAGGACTGGTTAGCTCAGTGTCAGGATAATGTGACTGAGTGGGATATCAGGTCATGGTGCTGGCAGCCTGATTTCCCAGTGGGGCAGTGCTATAAAGTCATGCACTCTCACAAGTCGGTACCCATCCTGATATGACCTTAGAATTTAGATGCTGCTAGGACATAAAACAACAACAAACAAACAATATACTTTCAGATAAGCATGCGATGTTCGACAGGGGATGGACACCGCTCCACATAGCCTGTATCCATGGTAACCGTGACGCTGTGCAGTACCTATGCGCCATGGGTGTCAACACTGACGTCACAGATGAGGACGGTACGTCATAGTCTGCATCGACATCACACATATGTGTGTTAGATGAACGCGCTTATGCACATATGCAATAAAGCCCACCCAGATTACACGCGATGCATTATGCATAATTTTACGCATTAATCAAATCTGAGTTTTCCCTATGAATAGTTGATTTAATGTGCATGATTCTTGATGGTGTTGTGCCAACACTGTTTTAATGAAAATTGCAGACCATATTCCTTTACCAATGTAAAACAAAAACAAATCTTCCTTAATAAAAACTGGGGTGTAGGCCCTATAATCTACACTCATTTTCTTTATGTTTTGTGAGCTATTTCACTGTCAGTTGACACAAGCTTAAAGGGGCTGTCACATAAGGGTTTTTTGCGGGAGCGTATGGCGGCGTAGGTGCGTTATGTCATATACGTCGGCATACGCTGTATACGCTACTCATACGCTACGCATACGCTACTCATACGCTACTCATACGCCGCCAGATGCCGCCAGATGCCGCCAGATGCCGGCTTATGAGGCATACGCCGCCATACGCTTTCATAAATCCGTCCGTCCACATTTTTTTGTGCATGCTCAAAAAATCTCGACCTATGAGAGCGTATGGCCCATACGCTACTCATACGCCGACATACGCTCCTCATACGCCGGCATACGCTCCTCGTACGCTAGGGGTACGCCGGCATAGGTTTTTCATACGCTCAACTTGTGTCACCGGCGTATCTCTAGCGTATCTCTAGCGTATGTAGCGTACGCATAACCTACGAGTTACGTATGGGAGCGTACTCCTAGCGTATGCACAGCGTATGCACAGCGTATGCACGCTACTCATACGCGCATACGCTATGCGTACGCTACTCATACGCTACTCGTACGCTCCACATGCCAATCAAAACTGTCAAAAAATGTCACAGCACGCTCCCACACGCTCCTCATACGCTCCTCGTACGCTCCTCATAGGTTCCACATACGCTCAAAACCAGCCAAAAGGTCACCAAATGTCATCATAGGCCGGCACGCGCAGGACCTACGTAGGTTTTCAATACGCTCCCACCATACGCCGTAATGTGACAGGGCCTTAACTGCTTCAAAATTGCATCAAAGATTGTTTTTGACGTCGTTCGACACACATCTGACCATTTTGGTATTTCGTGTAAATTCCAATGTAGGCACGTGAATGCGATCGGCAAGATTGAAAGAGTAGATATCGCTAACTTTTCGCCATGAATATGTCCCTTGCTGCCGACACAACGTTAAAGTTAAACCATCAGCAATCAATCAATCAATCAATCATGTCGCCTCTGTCCGCCACCACACCAGGCCACACCCCGAGGGACCTCTGTCGCTCACGGAAGGTCGCGGAGGTCTTCGTGCGCAAGTTCAGTCTGGCCAACTCCTTCCGGAAGCGAAGGTCACGTGGTCAGCGGGGTGAAAACGAGGCTGAGAAGAAGCCACTGACGGCCGAGGTGCGGCGGGCGATATTTGAGTTGTTTGGCGACATCGAGAAGTGGGATGAGGTCTTCGTCTTACTTCAGGTGAGATTTGTTGGTTGTTTTACGTCCTGCCAACATCTAAGGTCATATCGGGACGGGTACTGACTTGTGACAGGGTGCACTCATGGTGATTTTATAGTGCTGCCCCACTGGGAGACCAGACTGCCAGCACCATGACCTGATATCCCACTCAGTCACATTATCCTGCCACTGAGCCAACCAGTCCTTGCCCTGTCCTATTAATGCCGAGCGCAGAGGTAGGAAGCGACAAGTATAAATTTTTAAGTCATCGGTTTGACTTGACCAAAGTTTGGCCATCACGTCTGGCGTTCTTCCTTCAGGTGAAAAGGCAGGGTTTCTAGGCGTCTTTACTTGATGGGTGGTTCGTAACCTACAGGTTACAGGCTGCAGGACTGCGGCATTAGAAAATGGCACTGATAAATCGGTCCATTTTTTGGTTGAAGAGTAAACTTCAGAGGGGGCGGTCGTAGAAGCGGAGAGTTCTTTACAACAATAATGACAAGTCGTTGAATCGGTACCGGCTCTCTCCGGTCTGATTTGAGCAGTGCACTCGTCTAGAGTCGCCAATGGGTTAGGAGGAAGGGAAGGGGAAAGGTTGGATCTGCAGCAAGAAGGTGGAAAGCGAAACAGTGAAAAAGGAAAAGGGCCCCAACCAAGCAAACTACTTCCTTGATCAGAGGGAAGAGAAAGCCCCGGAGAAAAAAAAAGAAAGTGTAGTATTGAGGACAGTTGAGTCAAAGGGCTGTCTGTGCCTCTTTGCCCTGTGGTGACCAGTCGGCAAGGCGAATACACAGACAGAGTAAGAGGGAGAACGTGAAAAGCTGGCCGGCTCCTCCTGCAGGAACTCTTTTCAGACATGATCAAGGAGGAGACCAGCAGGGGACAGGTGGTAGAAGAGGTGTGGACGAGGTGGAGTCCGTACAGCAAGTGATTTCTAGGCGTCATGGTCCAAGGAAAGTCTTAGATTGTCTATACTAAAGCACTTCATCATCATCAATACCTTAAGCCTCAGTCACACTATGGCTTGTGACCACTTGCGACCACTTTGCGACTAAAACCCGGTGACCTCCTTGTGACCAAAGCAACAAAAAAAAGGCAGGAAAAACGATGTTCGATGATCGGTCGGTGAAATGTCGGCGATCGGCCAAAATTGTCGCCAGGAAGTCGCCAACCATTTTCAGTGCTTGTGACCGGTCACCGACTGGTCGGGCCCCAGTTGACCTTTTGGTCGCAAATTGGTCACAAAGTGGTCGCACTCACCTGGATTTGATCCTGCATATCTCAGTTCAAATATAGGGGCACTCCTTATATACTAATTGTAGTTTAGTGTTTCTCGGCACCATTCACACTATTCACGCGTGACCTAATTTGGCATCGGAACGAGTCTGAGTACGCGTCGGTATTGGAAATGGCCATAAGACACTGCTGTGTGCCGATGTGTATGAACTACTACATAAATTAAAGGAGTAAAATTTGAAGATATTCACTTTTGAAACTATCATATTCATTTTTGCATACCTTTTTTTCTATTTATTGGTCAATTTTCATGAAGATTGAGTAATGATCAGATGCATTTCAGTAGGCAATGTCAACAAAGTCACTCACCTTGGCTGCTAATCTTTTCTTAAATTCAAAATTGCATAACTTTTTAATATATATATAGTTTCTTTAATATTTTAACCCTTTTAAAGCTTTTATTAATTTGTAATTACTAAGACTAGTTGTTTAACTGTGTTGCACAGATAACTATGCTGACAGTGATGCATTACATGATACCACCATAACTATGCAGACTTGAAGTTGACAGTCACATTGTAGTTAAATAATGGGAAAATCACCATGCAAGGGTCACACAATCTTCGTGAAAATTGGCCAATAGACAGAAAACAGATATGCAAAGATGAATACGGTAGTTTAAAAAATGAAGACCCTCAAATTTGAGAGATTTCGAGAGGTATTGGTCGACGAAAAAGTATTCACATTACTTTTCATACAGCGGCGCCTGCACACGCGTACGTGACCTCGGTCTGCTTTCAACATGGCCACGGCGTGAATAGTGTGAATTGGACTATGCAAATTGAATCTTTTAGCATATTTTCTTTAAGTTAATAATTTATTCATCATTTGCCCTGTGGCCATATGTTTATATGCACATGAAATGTTTACATATATATATATATATATATATATATATATATATATATATATATATATATACTGCATATGTCCCAATAGATATGCACTGCGCGAGTGCAGACTATTCTGCGCGTTTATTCAAAGTTAAAGAATTTCATGGATTTGTTTTTGTCGTGCCTCTGAAATATAGTGGGATTGTCTTATTTTATGTGCATTCAGTCTGAATATGATCGTAAATCTTTATTTGTTTTTGTCGTGCCTCTGAAATAAAGTGGGATTGTCTTATTATATGTCTGTCTGAATATGATCGTAAATTTGTGCACGCTTTCAATCTTGAAATGAGGGTGTGTGCTTCTATTGGGTAGCCTGCTTCTATTGGGTCATATACGGTATATATGTATATATATAATTCCTCCAGTGTGTGTGGCGCGATGGGTGGCTGTGTATGTAGGCTATGAGGACCTCCAAATATCTTTTATTTTATATTTGTAAAAAAAAACGTAAAATAAAATATTAAAACTCAAAACAATGCTTTCCCGCCTATTATAATGAGTAATGACAGAAAAATGCATCCTGATGCCTTGACAGTGCCTCTATCATACAGTTGAATATAGATTTTAATGTTTTCTTGTTCAATTTCTAGCTAGAAAGAGTGTATGGTCTTCGCTACCTTCCTATCATGCCCTCTGACCATGAATACCATTTTTGCCTTCCTGTACACCACCATTCTATGCACAAAATAAAAAATATGAATAAAAAACCTCCCGCCCGACCTGGAAAATTGAAATGGTTGAACACTAAACAAGTATTTAATTTGTTTGGCCTAATTACATGAATGTCTTCTCAATCCGCCAGACCTACTGCTTTTCGGTGAACGAGGAAATGGATGAAAACGGCGATCTTCTAATGCACATCGCCACAAAGAAAGGTGAGACGACGTAACCCAAACTTGAATCTAATGGCCCTGTCACACTACGACGCTTCTCGCCGGCGCGCCATCAGCGCGCAAAATATCTTCTACGCGTCGAGACACGTCCAACTTTTCGGCGGTTTGGGGAAAAAGTTTGGCGTCAGCGCGGCGCGTTATTCGCGCGTGGCCAACGGGTGTCGATGCGTGAGGAAAAAAAAAAAAAGTTTGGCGCGACGTCTTCATATGACCTTAGATGTAGCTAGGACGTCAAACAACAAAGCAACACTTTGGCACAACGTGTAAGAACGACTGTCATGTGCGCATGGTGACTGCCTAGCATTCGCATAACGTTATTCCAGCGCTGTCGACGTCCTTCTGACGTCGCCATAATATTGGAACCCACGCATTGATGCGCGTTGTGGATCGTCGCAGTTTTTTGACACGCTTAAAACATTGAGCGACCAACTACGCGCGCCGCCATCCTCCGGCGACTGTCGATGTCCAGGATAGTGTACTGATGTGTACCGACGTTCGCATAACGTCCCCCTAACGTTTCCCGACGTTTCGCCAAAAACTGACACACGTCGATGCGCGTTGGAGAGAAACGTCGTAGTGTGACAGGGGTATAAGGTCATATCAGGACGCGTGCACAACTTGTGAGAGTGCACACTCATGACGGCTTTGTAGTGGGACGAGCGAGACGTAGCTCAGGCGGTAGCGTGTCCACCTGTGAAGGTGTGGGTTATCTGATTGATCCTGCTCAGTGGACCCATTTGCAGTTTGGGTTATTTTCCGTTCAGACCAGTGGTCCACAAATGGTTCATCGAAGGCTGTGGTATGTGCTGTCCTGTCTGTGGGAAAGTGCATATAAAAGACAACTTGCCAGCTTGCTGCTTATCTGAAAGAGTGGCCTATGTGGCGGCAGTGAGTTTCCTCCAAAGAAATGTGTCAGAATGACCATATGTTTGACGTCCAATAGCCGATGATACAACAAAATCAATGTGCTCTAGAGGCGTCATTAAATAAAGCAAGCTTGACTTTGTTTTACTTTGTGGTGCCATCCCATCATTATCAGACCGCCAACACCATGACCCGATAGCCCACTCAGTCACATTATCCTGATACTGAGCTAACCAGTCCTTGCCCTATCCTATTAATGCCGAGCGCCAGGCTAGGTAGTGACAAGTATCAATTTTGTAAGTCATTGGTTTGACTTGGCTGGTATTCCAACTCCCGACCTTCCGCACAGGAAGCCTGCACTCTATCGATTCGGTCGGATCCATATAAGTAAGATACCTAAGTAAGTTACACAAGCAGTCGGCCCCGAGGGTGGCGCCATCTAGTGTGTGTGGTGAACACTAGTACACAATCAGGTGCCGAGCTTGGGATTTCCAGGTGGTACGCAGATTGAATCAAGCGTTATTGGAATAAAATGCGATAGAATAAAACACAATAAGAGATCAATAACTGATATCATGTATTACTCTTTAAAAAAAAAAAAAATTGTAATCTCGGGTGGTACGCAGTTGCGTCCATATGTATACGGAAGCTACGCCCCTGATAATGGATTATAAAGTCCAATTAGACCAAAAACTCCACCTATAATGGAATGAGCCTAGAAATGATCCTAGATGGAGCCTACTGAGGTACATGATTAATCAATATTGACCTACTTACTAACTCAATTGGCCCCATTTGAGATTCCCTTAAAGTTGCATGTTCCGATGGCATTTGAATTTTTATTTAATTTTTTAGATAAATATATCAAATTGATCATTATAACCTAGTAATCATTAGTCCGGAGTAACTTTGATGAAAAATGGCTAGTTTTGAAGCAATTTGAGCTGAAAGAACACAAAATACTTTTGACAAGCTTTCCAAAAGTCCTCGAGCTATGACGCGTATTGGCATCTCGGGATAACCGCGTTACATATATGGTAGTTGGAATGAGAGTATGGGTAATTAGGCCACGAGATTGACCTAATTGCTTAATGAGTGTTCCTGTCTCAAATTTGGTGTCCAAGGGGATGAGATAATAAATTCACTGATCATTCTTTATAGGCTGTTCCCAATCCTTATGGGGCTGTCACATTACGGCGCTTCTCGCCGGCGTGCCGCCAACGCGCAAAATAAGTTGTACGTGTCGAGACACGTCCAACTTTTCGGCGGTTTGGGAAAAAGTTTGACGTCAGCACAGCGTGTTAGTAGCGTGTGGCCAACATGTGTCGATGCATGGCGAAAAAAACCAAAAAGAGGTTGGCGCGCCATCCTGATATGACCTTAGATGTAGCTAGGATGTAGTTTGGGTGTGGGTGTGTGTGGGGGTGTGTGTTGTTTTTGGGTGGGTTTGTGTGTGTGTGTGGTGGTTGGGTGTGGGGTGTTTTGTGGGTGTGGGTGGGTGGGTTTGTGGTTAGCTAATGCACTAGTATCTAAATTGGATATATAGAACCAAATTTATATAAGTGTTTTGGTTTTGAAAAGAAATACGTTTCATCAGACCATGCGACTTTAAGATTAGTTCAAACACAAAGGCCCACCCTACATCTCACCATCACCCTTTCAACGAGTATGTCGCCACTAGAAAGATAATCAGTTATGCCCCCCCCCCTCTATTAACGCTTACCATACTAGTCTAACATAGTTACCTCCCCGTATATGTTTCTTTTTTCTCTTATCTTGTCCTTTACCTGTCATTCATGTACCAATGTTTTGCTTATTTCCCTGTAATTGTTGTAGATTTGTTTACTGTCTAGTGGCAATTGTCATTAGGGCTGGAAGACCATTGCATTAGCACAGACAACATGTTATTCAGAGGAATAAAAACGCTTGAACAAAAAAACACCTCCCAAAAAACACATAAATTACGTATCAGCGCGACCATTAAACTAATTTGTAATAAACCTTTTCCCACAGAGCAAGTGCAGTGGGGCTGCTACTTACAAGATTAGTTCCGGTTAATACCACCAGAGGGCGAGTTGGTGTTGGAAATCGTCTATAGTTGATAATAGCTCTTCCACACATGCTGTATTTTTGAGCTGGCATCCACATTGGTTCTTCTACTGGTAATCAGAGGGCGGCGTTAGTAGTGGTGGTGGAAATCGTCTATAACTTATAAGGCCTTTTCCACAAAGCATGTTGCACGCTGAGCTGCTAACCACAACATTAGTTCTAGTTCTACTGGTAATCAGAGGGTGTGTTGGCGGTGGAAATCGTCTATTGTGGAAGCTCATCATTTGTGTGCGAGTTGCATAATCCGATGGTTTTGACTTTCTGTCATTTTCAGAAATAGATATTTTAGGTCGATTGTTATAATCTACTTTGCTTTAGTTTGAAGTCACATTGTTTTTTAAAATCGCTAACTTGTGAGATATTTTAAATGTAAACATGCTAAATTAATTTTGGCATGCATCTCAAAAGGCTTCTGGTTTCTGCAGAAACAGGTTCTATTCAATAGACAAGATCGCCATTCCGACTACGCATGCGCTGAAAACGGCGTCGAGAGAAAAACAAAGGCGCCCGGCTATAGAGTTTGCCGATACGCATCGGGCAAAACTTCGATTTTATTCAAAATTAATAAAAATGCATAAGAATTTGGCACAAACATGGACGGATGGATGCAATATAATAATATAATGAATATGTTTAAGACACAACTCTCCATAATTTTGAGCTAAGAAACATACAATTTCAGTCACTTGATTAGACATAAGTAATTCTTGTTCTAAATATTAAAGAGTCAAATGTGTTAACAAAAACTTTTTTCAAAGAAATATATAACCAATGTCTGATTAACCCTACCCATTTCCTAGCCCAACAAATTTGATTAACCATAGGATATAAATAAAGACGAATAAAGTAAGTAAAACTGACTCTGGCTATGGCTCTAACACTAGTCTGAGTGCCCAGATTTGTCTAAATCTAAATGCACATGGCATAAGATGTGCTGATTAGATGGCTAAGTTAATTTGCATGGTCAGTGGACCATGCAAATTTAATTTAGTTTCCAAATCTCCTGCTGGTTCAGGTGTCTCCCACGTGGCGGCGCTGCTCGCTCTGACGCGGTCCCTGGGAGCCGCGTGTGACGTCACGAACGTCGCCGGCTACACCCCGCTGATGACGGCCATCCGTCAGGACGATGACGTCATAGCTGACGTAAGCATGACGCTAGTTAGTACCTTGTTGTCCGTTGGTTCCCCTGCCTGATATCTAGACTTGATAAAAGTTTTATAGCTCAATGGCTTTTTAATTTGTTAATTTCCATTCGAGTCAAAGCGATGACTTATAGAATTGCTGTTTGTTATCGGCAGGTGCTCATCTGTGTGCTCGGGGCGGATGTCAACTTTCCACATCCGGAAACTAGCTGGACGCCGCTCCACTTGGCGGTTCACCTCGATGCGCAAAACTTTGTCAGGTACGGCTTGGCTGCCAAGGTTAGCTGTCAATGTTCACTGTCAATGTTGGGTGTCAATGTTGGCTGTCAATATTCACTGTCAATGTTGGCTGTCAATGTTGGCTGTCAATTTTGGCTGTCAATGTTGGCTGTCAGCACTGGCTGTACATGTTGCTTGTCAATGTTGGCTGCCAGTGTTAGCTGTTAATGTTCACTGTCAATGTTTGCTGTCAATGTTGGCTGTCAATGTTGGCTGTCAATGTTGGCTGTCAATGTTGGCTGTCAGCATTGGCTGTAAATGTTGCCTGTCAATATTGACTGCCAGTTAGTTGGCAATGTTGGCTGCCAATGTTGCCTGCCAATGTTGGTTGTCAGTGTTGACTAATATTGTCAGCTGTCAATGTTGGCTGTCAATGTTGACTGTCCATGTTGGCTGTCAATGTTGGCTGTCAATGTTGGCTGTCAATGTTGGCTGTCAATGTTGGCTGTCAATGTTGGCTGTCAATGTTGGCTGTCAATGTTGGCTGTCAGCGTTGGCTGTAAATGTTGCCTGTCAATGTTGACTGCCAGTTAGTTGGCAATGTTGGCTGCCAATGTTGCCTGCCAATGTTGGTTGTCAGTGTTGACTAATAGTGTCAGCTGTCAATGTTGGCTGTCAATGTTGGCTGTCCGTGTTGGATGTCAATGTTGGCTGTCAATGTTGGCTGTCAATGTTGGCTGTCAGCATTGGCTGTAAATGTTGCCTGTCAATGTTGACTGCCAGTTAGTTGGCAATGTTGGCTGCCAATGTTGCCTGCCAATGTTGGTTGTCAGTGTTGACTAATAGTGTCGGCTGTCAATGTTGGCTGTCAATGTTGACTGTCCATGTTGGCTGTCAATGTTGGCTGTCAATGTTGGCTGTCAATGTTGGCTGTCAATGTTGGCTGTCAATGTTGGCTGTCAGCGTTGGCTGTAAATGTTGCCTGTCAATGTTGACTGCCAGTTAGTTGGCAATGTTGGCTGCCAATGTTGCCTGCCAATGTTGGTTGTCAGTGTTGACTAATAGTGTCGGCTGTCAATGTTGGCTGTCAATGTTGACTGTCCGTGTTGGATGTCAATGTTGGCTGTCAATGTTGGCTGTCAATGTTGGCTGTCAATGTTGGCTGCCAATGTTGGGATGAAACACACTGCATCCATTCCGAACACCAATGCACTGTACATGGCAGTCTCCCGGGGCCTGCGCAGTGGTCAGTGTGTGCAGTACACTGGTGGAGAAGCAGGTATGGTTGGAGGGTTTCCATGGTTACTCATCAGTGTCTCTGTGAAAACTCCCTCTCCTGGTGGCGACATCTTCAACTAGGTCGAAGTGCTTCCTTAGCCTCAAGACTAGTATTGTGTTTTTATTAGCAGTTTACGGTGTCGTTAATGTTTAAAAAAGAAGAAGATTGAATCAATTTATACCGCCTACCATGGATAAGTCTGTGTAGTCTTGTTTTCATCATTGGTCAATAGAAAGCTTAAGCCTACACTTTTACCGATTCAAGGAATATTTAGCCTCTCACACCACTTAGACATAGTATGAGAGCAACTGGCCTTTGATGACGTTGTGAATTATACGCAATGGTCGAAACTGGCAGAGTTGATGGCATGAGGAATCGAACCATCGAAAACTCCAACAACCAACCAAATTACAATTACAATTGTAAGTCGCTTGGTTGTTGGAGTTTTACCTCCTGTCAACATCTAGTACTTGGTTGGTTGTTGGAGTTTTATGTCCTGGCAACATCTACGGTCATACCAACACCCTTGTCTCCTTCAGCCTGCTGGTTCGACGCGGAGCCAACGTGAACGCGGAGACCGGAAGTGGACTGAGGCCAGATGACCTTAACCGACCCCTGAGGCCGGAGTGCTGTGAACGCCTCCAGGGGGCGCGTCGGGTGCGAGCTGCGTCCCTCTCAGACGCCGCCTGGGAGGTACTGTCCACAGTTTTTGGGGTTTAAAAAAAAAGAAGATTTATTCTGCCTATCATGGATAAGTCTGAATAGACTTGAAGAGTTCAGGCACAAAGCCCTGTAAAAGACAATCAAAATATTGTGATAAACATTGGTCTCAACCCTGCCAAAGGTTCTACTCATGTTTAGCGTCCAGACGATTACTACCATGGGGACAGTGTAGTCGCATTTAGCATCCTGATGATTACTACCAGGGGTACAGTCTAGTCACATTTACCGTCCTGACAATTACTACCATGGGGACAGTCTAGTCACATTTAGCATCCTGATGATTACTACAATGGGGACAGTCTAGTCGCATTTAGCATACTGAGGATTACTACCATGTGGACAGTCTAGTTGCATTTAGCATCCTGACGATTACTACCACGTGGACAGTCTAGTCGCATTTAGTGTCCTGACGATTACTACCATGGGGACAGTCTAGTCACATTTAGCATCCTGACAATTACTACCACGGGGACAGTCTAGTCACATTTAGCGTCCTGGGGCCGTATGCACCAATCGGAGTTAGGGCCTTAACCGCAGTTTGACTATCTCCACAGGGCTAACTGTGGAAAATCCGTATGCATCAATCTGTGCCAGCGCTAACCGCCGACCGTAGCCTAGGCTAAGCTACCCCAGTTTCAAATCGGGTTTAACTGCTAGCCGGGGCGGTTAGTGTGCGTGTATGGATGTCAATCTATTCAATGCAATCATATTTGACAGAATTACATACTCTAAACGTGATATTTGATTAAATAAACCCTAAATTCGAACCGATAGTAATGCTGCCGCTAAATCGGCGGCGAAATGCATACTCGAATCGACGAACGTAAAGTAAACAAATCGCCGCCGCGGCTTCGACGTCGATATCCATACTGTCCAACGTCAACTAAAAATGGCCGCCGCCGCCGCCGAATCGACGGCAATATATTATACCCAAATCTATTCAATGCGATCATATTTGGCAGATTTACATATGCAATAAGTGAAATTTATTCAACTTAACCATAAAATCGAACCGTTATTAATGCTCCCGCTGCATTGGCGGCGTTATTCATATCGTCGACTGGAGGGAATTCCCAAATCTATAAATAAACTCATGGTCAGCTACCCGCCCTGGCTAAGACATTGGTGCATACCACTTTACATCTTTCGCGGAACCCCCGGTACCCGGTGCTAGTTGACCGGAGCTAGCGCCTAGCTCCGGTTAAGCCTAGCACAACTTGGTGCATACGGCCCCTGATGATCACTACCACAGGGACAGTCTAGTCACATTTAGCGTCCTGATGATTACTACTATGGGGACAGTCTAGTCGCATTTAGCATCATGACGATTACTACCATGGGGACAGTCTAGTCGCATTTAGCATCCTGACGATTACTACCATGGGGACAGTCTAGTCACAGTTAGCGTCCTGACAATTACTACCATGGGGACAGTCTAGTCGCATTAACATCCTGACAATTACTACCACGGGGACAGTCTAGTCACATTTAACATCATGATGATTACTACCACGTGGACAGTCTAGTCGCATTTAGCATCATGATGATTACTACCACAGGGACAGTCTAGTCGCATTTAGCATCCTGACGATTACTACCACGTGGACAGTCTAGTCGCATTTAGCGTCCTGACAATTACTACCATGGGGACACTAGTCGCATTTAGTGTCCTGACGATTACTACCACAGGGACAGTCTAGTCACATTTAGCGTCCTGACAATTACTACCATGCAGAGAGTCTAGTCGCATTAGCATCATGACGATTACTACCACAGGGACAGTCTAGTCGCATTTAGCGTCATGACGATTACTACCACGTGGACAGTCTACTCACATTTAGCATCATGACGATTACTACCACTTGTTTTTATTTTTCTACGAACATGCAGCAGTCTGCACTGACCTTTAAGGCAGCTAGGTGCGGGTAGGGTGATGACATCAGGGAGCCTAGGTGGTGTAATGGTTAGTGTAGTAGTCTGCACTGACCTAGCAGACAAGGAGCCACCTAGACAGCTAGGTGTAGGTAGCGTGATGACATCAGGCAGCCTAGGAGGTGTAATGGTTAGTGTAGTAGTCTGCACTGACCTAGCAGACAAGGAGCCACATAAACAGGTGGGTGTGACATTTCATATCAATGTTGATGGTTTTTACTAACTTTGGTCACTTCGACCAGAGTGGCATCCATTTTGAGTCACTCAACCACGAGTGAGTATTAACACCACCATTAGATAGCGCTACTGATATGGTTTACTGCATAATGGTACAGATGGTTTCCACCAGATGGCAGCACTATTTTGAAATGGGACTGTGCACGAGTCTGGAATATAGCAGAGAACATAGATATCTATATATATACACAGTCTCTGAATATAGTCAGAGACTGTGAATATATATAGGGATTGATGCGGAGCCTAGCTTTAACCCATGCACAGCATGGCTTAAGATGCGTATACACCACACATCACTTGTTTTCTTCAGCAGCGTTGGAAAGTCTTTGTCATGCTCGTAAATGTGCTAGTGTCTTTTTCTAACACCAGGGCACGCTGCGAGTTCAGGCCCTATTTCACCAGGACCTTTTCGCTGCCGACTACACCGGGGACACACTGCTGCTAACGGCCGCAAGAAACAATAGGTGGGTGAAGTTGTCTGCTGTAGTTTGTTGGGGTTTTACATCCTGGCAACATCTAATGTCACATCAGGATGGGTAGCTAACGACTTGAGCAGACGGGTTGAATTAGTTGTTCCCTGTGGCGGAGTGGTTAGAGTGTCTCACATTTTACTAGATCGGACTCATAATCTAAAGGTCGGTGGTTCAATGCCCCCAGCTCTGCCAATTTGGATTTCCACCGCTGTGTAAAACTTACAGCATCATCAAAGGCCGGTTGCTCTCATACCATGTCTATGTGGTGTGGGAGGTTAAAAATCTCTTGGGTCGGTAAAAGTGTAGGCTCAGGCTTTCTATCGAGCAACTGTCTAATGGTGAAAACAAGTCTATTCAGACTTATCCATCCGTCTCTTGTTTTGGTAGATCGTGGGATTCGAACCCATAGTTTTGAACTCTGGTCAAGTCAAACCAATGACTTAAATATTGATTGCTGCTTCCTAGCCATGCGGATGGCATTATTAGGATAGGGCAATGACTGGTTGTCTCTGAATCAGGATAATGTGACTGAGTGGGATATCAGGTCTTGGTGCTGGTGGCTTGATCTCCCAGTGGGGCAATACTATAAAGTCATTCTGAGAGCACACTGACACCAATTGGAGCCCTTTCTGATATAACCATACATATTGCCAGGACGTAAAACTCCAACAACCAACCAATTTACTATTGCAATTATAATTGTAAATTGGTTGATTGTTGGAGTTTTACATCCTGGCAACATCTAAGGTATACCGACATCCTCGTGAAACTACAACAACCAACAACAACCTAGCGACTTGTGACAGTGCACACTGGTGGCGACTTTTATAGTGCTGCCCCACTGGGAGACCAAGCCACCAGCACCATGACCTGATATCCCACTCAGTCACATTATCCTGATACTGAACTAACCAGTCCTGCCCTATCCTAGTAATGCTGAACGCCAGCCTAGGTAGCGACAAGTATGACATTTTATAAGTCATTGGTTTGACTCAGCTGGGTTTCGAACTCTCGACCTTGTATCTATGGAAAAATAATTAATGTTTACTTGTAATAATAACACTGCCGTTCTGACTTAAACATTAACAGCATGTGAGTTTGTGGGTTCGAATCCTTGTCGAGTCAAACCAATGACTTACAAATTTATACTTGTCACTTCCTATTCCTAGCCTGGCGCTCGGCATTATTAGGATAGGGAAAGGACTGGTTGGCTCAGTGTCAGGATAATGTGACTGAGTGGGCTATCAGGTCATGGTGCTGGTGGCCTGGTTTCCCAGTGGGGCAGAACTATAAAGTGGCCATGAGTGCACACTTTCACAAGTCAGTACCTGTCCTGATATAACCCTAAATGTTTCTAGGACATAAACAGCAACAAACAAACAAGCTTATCAGAAAAGCACCCTATGTGGCGGCAGCGGGTTTCCTCCAAAGAAATATGTCAGAATGACCATATTGCAAAATTATGCGGATTTTAGGCTTAGAGTCGACAGTTATCAAATACGGGTGTAATGTTAAAAGTTATGGAGCAGGAGGGATAATTCTGGTATATTGGAAAGGAAAATAAAAGGTAGATTAAGTTAGGCTGGGTAAATATTAAGGGGTCCAGAACCAGTAAAAGCATGTGCGTAGCCATGAGAAATAATGTAGACCATACTGTAAAAAGGATGTACCAGATAGTGCATCGGTAGGTGAATTGTGTGTAAGAGGGGTTGCCAGGCAGGAGAGCAAGGAGACATGCCAAGGAGAGGCTGGTCTGCAGCTGGACAGTGGTCAAGGTAGGCTAGTGCTTGGAGAGTGGTCAAGCTAGACATAAGGTTGGACTAGGGGGGGGGGGGGAGTAGAGTTGGAGCCTGAGACCAGAGCAGTGAAAAAGTAGCAGGACCACACGGGTGAGATAGACTTTGTATTAGTATTGGTTGAAGAGAGGGGAATTGAGTTGTATGTATTGTATTGTATTGTACATGTGAAGTATTGCTCAGTTCTTGGAAACAAAATAAAACAAAATATCAATCAGAGTCATCAGCTGTGTTGGTATTTCAATATGTGTGTTGTAATCAGTAATTTTTTCACATGAAAAATTAGAAAGCAGAAGTACAATACTGATGAGGTGCTTTCCCCATTTAAAAATAACACTATACATTGCTTATACCATAGAAATAATAAATAGAAAAATAAAAGTTAAAAGCATATCAACATTACCCTCAATACTGTAAATTACATCTCAATATTGTTGTAATAAGCCCTGTTTACACTGGCGATTTAAAACGCCTCATATAAAACGACTTGCCTAGATCGACTCACATTTGCCGTGTAAATGCGACTCTGAGGCGTTTTAGGGCTGAATCGATTCATATGAAACGGTTCATCTATACCACCTCGCGAGGTGGTTTATTTGAAGCGATTCAGCTGGTTCCCGAGCGGCGATAGTGTAAACTAGCAGTGCTCGCCGGCTACAGGCGGACCTAAGGCCGCTGGTTCCCGGGCGGCGATAGTGTAAAATAGCAGTGCTCGCCGGCTACAGGCGGACCTAAAGCTGCTGGTTCCCGGCGCCAAAACACTTTCAAACTCTGTCCGTGTAAACGGACAGAGTTTGAAAGTGGGACCACTTCATATAAATCGCTTTGTCTAGATCGCTTCACAATTCCCCGTGTAAACACGGCTATAGACTACTATGTGTTTCCCCTCTATATTGTGAGAAATCAATGTGCTCTAGAGGCGACGTTAAAGAAAACACGCTTTACTTTACTTTGTAAAGCCCCAGTCACACCTACCCGGATCAGAGGCCAGACGAGCCTCGGACCGTCATCCGGGGTGGTCCGTGGCTCATCAGTGGTGATCCGGTGTGATCCGGCATGATGTGTGGCTGGTCCAGGGTCCGCCCCAGATGTTTTAAAATGTTTAAAACGTCCGGGGCGGTCCAGGGAATCCGGGCTCGATCCGGCATGGTAGTAGTAGCAGTAGTAGTAGTAGTAGCGAAACAGCCCCAGACCACCCACGGACAGCCCGGACAGGCCCCGGACCACCCCGGGACAGCCCGGACCGGCCCCGGTTCACCCCCGGACTACCCGGACCACCCCCGGACCACCCCCGGATCGCACCGGCCGGGTATGTGTGACCGCGAGGCAAAAAACGATGAAAATAGCGATTTTATCCGGGGCTGTCCGGGACAGTCCGGGCGACTGGTCCCGGGGTGGTCCGCCTCAAAATCCGGGGCTCGTCCGGGTAGGTGTGACTGGGGCTTCAGCCTGCTCATTCTGTGTGCGTTTTGTGCGTAGGCTCGAACTGCTGGGAGGCCTACTGAGGAAGCCAAGCATTCCCATAGACGCACAGAATTACAAGGTAACTACAGTAGCACCCGTCTTGTGTACCTTCTCTCATTGCGGACCTCTACCATGTCAGTCCCCACTGACGCTCAAACACATTTGATTAAACTGTGTTGATGTTATGGCGTTGCGCCAACAATTTTACAATGCAAACAGCCTGCATGATCTTTCAACTGACATAGAGTTGAATGTTCCGATGGTTTTGAGTTTCTGCCATTTTTCTGAGATAACTATATTGTTATTAAATTGATTGTTATAATATACCTTATTTTGTTTTGAAGTAACTTTTATTATAAATTGTCAACTTTTGAGATATTTGAAGTATAAACATGTAAAATTAGTTTCGACGAGCTTGCCAAAACTCGGACACCGTAGACTTCAGCATTAACAGATTCTATTAAATTGAGTTAGTATGAATAACTTCCCATAACCCTCTGCCCGCTGTGTCCCTGTGGTTCCCATAACCCTCTTCCCGCTGTGTCCATGTGTTTCCCATAACCCTCTGTCTGCTGTGTCCTTGCTGTGTTCCTGTGGTTCCCATAACCCTCTGCCTGCTGTGTCCATGTGGTTCCCACAACCCTCTGCCTGCTGTGTTCCTGTGGTTCCCACAACCCTCTACCTGCTGTGTCCCTGTGGTTCCCATAACCCTCTTCCCACTGTGTCCCTGTGGTTCCCATAACCCTCTATCTGCTGTGTCCATGTGGTTCCCATAACCCTCTGCCCATTGTGTCCCTGTGGTTCCCATAACCCTCTGCTTGCTGTGTCCCTGTGGTTCCCATAACCCCCTGCCTGCTGTGTCCCTGTGGTTCCCATAACCCTCTGCTTGCTGTGTCCCTGTGGTTCCCATAACCCTCTGTCCGCTGTGACCCTGTGGTTACCATAACCTTCTGCCCACTGTGTCCCTGTGATTCCTATAACCCTCCGCCTGCTGTGTCCCTGTGGTTCCCATAACCCTTTGCCCGCTGTGTTCCTGTCGTTCCGATAACTCTCTGCCCGCTGTGTCCCTGTCGTTCCCATAATCCTCTGCCCGCTATGTCCCTCTGGTTCCCATAACTCTCTGCCCGCTATGTCCCTGTGGTTCCCATAACCCTCTGCCCGCTGTGACCCTGTGGTTCCCATAACCCTTTGCCCGCTGTGTTCCTGTGGTTCCGATAACTCTCTGCCCGCTGTGTCCCTGTGGTTCCCATAACCCTCTGCCCGCTATGTCCCTGTGGTTCCCATAACCCTCTGCCCGCTATGTCCCTGTGGTTCCCATAACCCTCTGCCTGCTGTGTCCCTGTGGTTCCCATAACCCTCTGCCTGCTATGTCGATGTAGTTCCCATAACCCCTTGCCTGCTGTGTCCCTGTGGTTCCCATAACCCTCTGCCTGCTATGTCCCTGTGGTTCCCATAACCCTCTGCCTGCTATGTCCCTGTGGTTCCCATAACCCTCTGCCCACTATGTCCCTGTGGTTCCCATAACCCTCTGCCTGCTGTGTCCCTGTGGTTCCCATAACCCTCTGCCCGCTGTGTCCCTGTGGTTACCATAACCCTCTGCCCGCTGTGTCCCTGTGGTTCCCATAACCCTCTGCCCGCTGTGTCCCTGTGGTTCCCATAACTCTCTGCCCGCTGTGTCCCTGTGGTTCCCATAACCCTCTGCCCGCTATGTCCCTGTGGTTCCCATAACCCTTCATTGCACTTTGCCTTAGAATCGTAGAATGTTACCGGTTGTCGTTGGGATGGTGATGACACCTCTGTATTAGTATAGGGATGCGTGTCTGAGGAGATGCATGGTGCACTGGGCCATCAAACCCCATATCGGGAAATAACTTTCCAATATTGATATTCAATATTTCATCAGATTTCCAGAAGACATTTCACATCCATCAGTTTTTATTTTTTGTTTTGTTTTAGTGTTCGTTTGTTTATTCTGCACATAACGGCTAAGTGCATGCACTTGTTTTTGCCACTATGCAGTAGTGGTCATAATCCATATGGATAAATTTTGTTTATCAATAATTTCTGTAAATGTGTTTGCGGTGAAAAATCGGGGAGGTCCCAATTTTTTATTTTGGTTTTCGTTAATATTTTTGTACCTAGTCAACATTTCTAATACCTTGTACCCAAGGACGTAACCTTTTGTAATACCTTGTACCCAAGCACGTCAACTTTTGTAATAACTTGTACCTAAGGAAGTCAACTTTGTAATATCTTGTTCCCAAGTAAGTCAACTTTTGTAATACCTTGTACGCAAGTAGGTCAACTTCTCTAAAAACATTGTACCCAATGAAGTCAACTTTTGTAAAATGTTGTAACCAAGTAAAGGCCCTGTCACACTACGACGTAACGACGTCAACGTAGGGAGAACGTGAAGAACGTTGAACTTCTCGGCGTAGTATGCAAATTTGGGCACAAGTTGAACGTGGATGCAGCGTAGTGGACGAGAACGTAACGTTGGTAAAGCGTAGTGATACCGTCAATGACCGAGAGAGGACAACGTCACTACGCTCACAGAACGTTATGAACGTTATTCCATCGCCACAAGAACGTTACATGACGTTAGCTATGTCATGAGACGTTGAACGTACGTTGAATGCACGTTCTCCTGACGTTCTCCTGACGTTCTCGTGACGTTCTCCTGACGTTCCCATTAAGCCTCGTAGGCTTTTGCACTTGGTTTAATGTGGGTCAACGTAGTGGAACGTGTTGGAACGTAGTTGAACGTAGTGAGCAGCGTTGAAATAACGTCCGTTTAACGTCATTGACGTTCACTGAACGTGAACAGAACGTACGGCGAACATAAACCCTTATGTTCGACCTACGTCAAAAGTTTTGAACATGTCCAAAACCTTGACGTAACTCGACGTAACATGACGTAATGTGACGTAGTTCGACGTCATTCTAACGTCATTTTGACGTCATCATGACGTAACCCAACGTCATGATGAAAAATGACCATGTTAGGCTCACGTTGGCTCGTTACGTCATAGTGTGACAGGGGTATAAGTCAACTTTTGTAATACATTGCATCCAAGCTAGTCAACTTTTATAATACCTTGTACACAAGTAGGTCAACTTTTATAATACCTTGTACACAAGTAGGTCAACTTTTATAATACCTTGTACACAAGTAGGTCAACTTTTATAATACCTTGTACACAAGTAGGTCAACTTTTATAATACCTTGTACACAAGTAGGTCAACTTTTATAATACCTTGTACACAAGTAGGTCAACTTTTATAATACCTTGTACACAAGTAGGTCAACTTTTATAATACCTTGTACACAAGTAGGTCAACTTTTATAATACCTTGTACACAAGTAGGTCAACTTTTATAATACCTTGTACACAAGTAGGTCAACTTTTATAATACCTTGTACACAAGTAGGTCAACTTTTATAATACCTTGTACACAAGTAGGTCAACTTTTATAATACCTTGTACACAAGTAGGTCAACTTTTATAATACCTTGTACACAAGTAGGTCAACTTTTATAATACCTTGTACACAAGTAGGTCAACTTTTATAATACCTTGTACACAAGTAGGTCAACTTTTATAATACCTTGTACACAAGTAGGTCAACTTTTATAATACCTTGTACACAAGTAGGTAACTTTTATAATACCTTGTACACAAGTAGGTCAACTTTTATAATACCTTGTACACAAGTAGGTCAACTTTTATAATACCTTGTACACAAGTAGGTCAACTTTTATAATACCTTGTACACAAGTACGTCAACTTATGTAATACCTTGTACCCAAGTAGGTCAACTTTTATAATACCTTGTACACAAGTAGGTCAACTTTTATAATACCTTGTACACAAGTAGGTCAACTTTTATAATACCTTGTACACAAGTAGGTCAACTTTTATAATACCTTGTACACAAGTACGTCAACTTATATAATACCTTGTACCCAAGTAGGTCAACTTTTATAATACCTTGCACACAAGTAGTTAACTTTTGTAATACCTTGTATCCAAGGAAGTTAATTTTGCAATATCTTCTACCCAAGTAAGCTAACTTTGTAATACCTGATATGTTTCAACGAATGGATAAAAAGAAAATATTTAAGCTTTATCAGAGGGAAAACACATAGTAGTCTAGTACATAAATATTGAGATGTAATTTACAGTATTGAGGGTAATGTTGATATGATTTTAACTTTTATCTTTCTATTTATTTTGTCTATGGTATAAGCAATGTATCTGTGTTATTTTTAAATGGGGAAAGCACCTCATAAGTATTGTACTTATGCTCTCTCCTTTTTCATGTGAAAAAAATTACTAATATAAATATCAACTTGTGTGTACATTGATCATGTGGAAATAAATATTTTATTATTATTATGGTCCTTACAGACGGGACAAACAGCCTTGTCAGTGGCTGCAGAGAAAGGTCACATGGAGGTCATTCACATGTTACTCAGGTAGGCAGCCTTGACCTTGACATCATCAGCTGAAATTCTTTATTTTCTTCAAATTTTCTATTCCAGTTGAGTAACATCTTCTTTTTTTTATCACTGAGGCACTGGTCTTCGGGCCTTAACAATTATGGTGCAAGTGAACTATTTCTGGATGAGGTGATGAGATGTTACGAACAATGTAGACAATAGCGTAGAACTATCAGGCTTTATAGAGATTACAGGGATCTTAGCCTCTACTATCTAGAGGATTGTCATTTGGTTACAATATTGGATTGATTTGTTGGTCATACTTGTGATGATTAAAGTATATTTAAAAAAACCAGTATATGCATCGTTATCTGAATCTGGGTACCACATATTTAGTTTCCACGTTATTTTTGTTGTTATTGAAGATTTATACTGCCTATTATGGATAAGTCTGAATAGACTTGTTTTCACCATTAGACAGTTTGTCGATAGAAAGCCCGAGCCTACACTTTAACCGACCCAAGGTATTTTTAACCTCCCACACCACATAGACATGGTATGAGAGCAACTGGCCTTTGATGATGCTGTAAGTTATACACATCGATGGAAATCCAAATTGGCAGAGGTGGGGGCCTTCAGAATAGGAGTCCGACCTATGATGTAGATGATTCAGGATAATATGACTGAGTGGGAAATCGGGTCATGGTGCCGGCAGTAGGCCTGGTCTCCCAGTGGGGCAGCACTATAAAAGACGCCATTAGGACGCACTGTCGCATGTCGCCACCCGTCCTGATATGATTTTTTGTTTATTAATTTCCTTTTTATTCCCAGTTGAATAAATCTTTTTCGGGACCGAGCCTCTGGTCTTCCGGCCTTAACAATTATGGTGCATATGAACTATTTATGGATGAGATGGTGAGACGGTATGAACAATATAGACAATAGCAGTTTGAAATCAGGCATTACAAATATTACGGGGATCTTATTTTGTACATATAGACTGGAGAATAGCCATTTACTTTTAGGCTATATAATTGATTTGCTAATCATACCTTAGATGTTGCGAGGATGTCAAACTCTAGCAACAAACAGCTCTCCACTCAGGGTTTCAGGGCAGGCGGGTGGAGCGAGACGTAGCTCAGGTGGTAAAGTGTCCACCTGTGAAGGTGTCGGTCATCCGATCGATCTTGCTCAGTAGATACATTTGCAGCTTGAGCTATTGTCCATTCCAACCAGTGGTTCATAACTGGTTCATCAACGGTTGTGGCATGTGCTGCCCTGTCTGTGGGAAAGTGCATATAAAAGACCCCTTGCTGTTTATCGGAAAGAGTATCCTATGTGGTGGCAGCGGGTTTCCTCCAAAGAAATATGTCAGAATGGCATTATGTTTGACGTCCAATAGCCGATGATATGAAAATCAATGCGCTCTAGAGGCGTCGTTAAATAAAACTAGATTTTCTTTCAGGGCAGGCGCGGCGGTGGGAGTAGTGGACATGGCCGGGCACACGGCCGTGGGACGCGCAGTCCTAGCGGGACAGGAAGCAGCCCTCAATGCACTGATGGAGTACCCGACAGGATGGCTGGTAGGTGGTGTGTGTGTAGGTATGTGTGTATGTGTAGGTATGTGTGTGTATGCATGTGTGTGTATGTGTGTGTGGCAGGAAGCAGCCCTCAGCGCACTGATGGAGTACCCGACAGGATGGCTGGTAGGTGGGGTGTGTGTAGGTATGTGTGTATATGTAGGTATGTGTGTAGGTGTGCATGTGTGTGTATGTGTGTGTGGCAGGAAGCAGCCCTCAACGCACTGATGGAGTACCCGACAGGGTGACTGGTAGGTGGTGTGTCTGTAGGTACGTGTGTATGTGTAGGTATGTGTGTAGGTGTGCATGTGTGTGTATGTGTGTGTGACAGGAAGCAGCCCTCAACGCACTGATGGAGTACCCGACAGGGTGGCTGGTAGGTGGTGTGTGTAGGTGTGTTAGTATGTGTAGGTATGTGTGTATGTGTGTGACAAGAGACAGGTCTCAGCACACTCACACAAAACCTGACAGGATGGCTGGTAGGTGGGGTGTGTGTAGGTATGTGTGTATGTGTAGGTCTGTGTGTAGGTGTGTATGTGTGTGTGGCAGGAAGCAGCCCTCAACGCACTCATGGAGTACCCGACAGGGTGACTGGTAGGTGGTGTGTAGGTGTCTTTGTATGTGTGTAGGTGTGTATGTGTGTAGGTGTGTGTAGGCATGTTCCTATGGGTAGGAATATGTGTATGTATGTGTGTTTGTGTGTGTATGTATGTATTGTGTGTATATGTGTATGTGTGTGGGTAGGTGTGCAGGTGTGTAGGTGTGTGCCTATGGGTAGGAATATGTGTATGTATGTGCATATGTGTAGGTATGTGTGTATGTATGTGTGTTTGTATGTAGGTATTGTGTAGGCATGTGTGAAGTTATGCAGGTATATATGTACTTAGTCGTTATGAGCAGAATAAACAAACAATCACACAAACACACAAAATGTAGGTGTGTAGTTATGTATGTAGGCACGTATGTAGGTATGTGTCTAGGTATGTGGGTTTGTATGTAGGTATTGTGTAGGCATGTGTGAAGGTATACATGTGTATATATATGTACTTAGTCGTTATGAGCAGAATAAGCAAACAATCACACAAACACACAATATGTAGGTGTGTAGGTATGTATGTATGTATGTAGGCATGTATGTAGGTATGTGTCTGGGTATGTGTGTTTGTACGTAAGTATTGTGTAGGCATGTGTGAACTTAAGGCCATGTACTTAACCGTTATGAGCAGAATAAACAAACAATCACACAAACACACAATATGTAGGTGTGTAGTTATGTATATAGGCCTGTATGTAGGTATGTGTGTAGGTATGTGGCTATGTGAAAAGTGTGTGTATATGTATAGTATGTGTATGAATGTGTGTATGTGTATAGGTAGGTGTATAGGTATATGTGTAGGTATGTAGGTATGTGTGTAGTGTGCGTATATGTATAGTATGTGTATGTATGTAGGCAGGTGCATGAATGTGTGTTTGTGTAAGTATATATGTAGACATGTAGGTATGTGTGTATGTAGGTATGTGTGTATGTGTATATAAAGAGGTCAGGTGCAAAACCCGGTCAACGCCAATCCATAAGGTTCATTAAAATAGCGGATTTTTACTTGAAAATAATTTTAATTCTCACTAATAGACGAGATTGTCATTCCGACTGCGCATGCGCTGAAAATGACGTTGGCAGCAAAATGAATGCGCCTGGCCATTGAGTTTCCCGAAACGCGTAGTCCAAACCTTTGATTTTATTCAAAATTAATAGAAATACAGAACAATTTGGCATAAATATGGATACATGCATGCAATATAATAATATAATGAATATATTTTTTAAATACAACTATCCATAATTAAGCATTTTTAGCTTAGAAACATACAATTCTCCACAAAACAATCACTTTACAGGCTGATATTCACATCACCATTTTTAATTCTTGTTCTAAATGTTAAAATATCAAATGTGTCAACAGAAACTTGTTTCAAAGAAATATATAACCAATGTCTGATTAACCTTACCCATTTCCTGTTATTAAAGTTGCGTAGTCCAATGAAGCATCAAATTTTCAAACCCAAAACACTTACCTAGATTTGATTCTACATATTTATCTTAGATACTGATACAGTTATTAAGCATTTGTTGTCACATAGAAGGGCATGGGGAGTCAATTTAATAGAACCAACAGACTATCTATCTGCTACTGAAATGCAGACAATCAAATAACTTATCAGCAGCTACTGTATGATAAGACAACACCAACACTACAGCTGGCCAGCATTGAAAACAAGCCTGGGTACCCAGGCTTACATGCTATGGACAGAATAAATACAGCCTCAATAAAAAAAAAAAAAAATTAAAAACAGCCTGTTACTGCATAAGCCTATGGCATCAGAGTTTTGGCGTGCCAAAATTAATTTGGCATGTTGTCACTTCAAATATCTCCAAGGTTAACCATTTAAACTAAAAGTTACTTCAACCTGAAGTAAAGTCGCTTATAATGATCGATTTAATGTATTTATCTCAGAAAATGACAGAAACTCAAAGCCATCGGACTATGCCACTTTAACCATAGGATATAAATAAAAACATAAATAAAATAAGTCAAACGGACTCTGGCTATGGCTCTAACACTAGTCTGAGTGCCCAGATTTGTCTAAATCTAAATGCACATGACATAAGATGTGCTGATTAGATTGATGTAAATGCAATGCTGGATAAAAGATTAGCAACTTAATATATTATTAAAATCTGGCGGTACAGTGAGTGAGTGTATGTAGGGGGCGCAGGGGGGCTTACCCAGACGGGTGGCGCCCCCCAACGGATCTGAGTGTGAGTAGGAAGCTTTTAGGTTAACAGAGAGGCTCCTCCAGTCGATGACTGAGGGAGAAGTTAGGGCTGAGGAGCAGATGGAAGCTTCCGGCCTTATTATACTCGTATAATGTCCTATACAGCATATTTGTTAGTTGGTATTCTATGTTTCAAACAAGAGCTGAGATGAGCTGAAACTAGCACATTTCATAGCTGCACCCAGTGTATTAGCATTAGCCATGTGCTTTGTGTGGGTTTGTTTATCTTGCCACATCCCACAATGCACCGCGCCGCTGGAATGACGAACCAGTCTATTCCACTTTTCTTGTGATGATATGATTATGGAACATTGAAGAATGGAAAAAAGAAGTACGGATGTGAAAAAAAAAAAGAATTTGAACTTTGGATTCCAATGTTTATCCTAATTTTTAGATTGGTGTTTTCGGGGTTTTGAGCATGAACTCTTCATATATAGATATGTGTGTCTGTGTGTATGTATGTAGGTATAAGTGCAAGTGTGTATGTATGCATTTGTGTATGATACACATAGGTATGCGTTGTGTATTGACATATGGGCGTAATCAATTAATCAACTCGGGTCACCCGAGCCACTTTTTGGCGCATGCGCACATCCTACAGACTCGTGTTGAATAAACGAGTACGCTCGGGGTGGACAACATGGTGGCTTAATCTAAAACTTAATAATTTTTTGCACTAAGCGATATAAGTACAGCAAAATAGGATTTAAAGTATGTTATGATTGTAGAAGCTGACAATCTGGGTTATTAAAAAAAAAGCATTAAACCAACACGTAGGACTTTTACTTGTAGCTGTTATCCTACAGGTACCAGCACAGATGTGACGTCATCGCTCTTAGCAAGCCCCAGCCAAGAGGTGGGTTACTGGGGTCGGGTTGTTTTGCACACGGCACATGTATTTCTTGACTCCACTCACGGTGTTCGATTTGAAATTCTGACGTCTCGGGTTACCCGAGTGGCCCGGGTCGTGTTAATCGGTTATGGCCTATGTGTGCATTGACTATTTACTGACTAGCAATCAGATTAGTTAGTGGATTGCTTGCTCTTGGGGTTTCTATTTCCTTGACTGTTGACCTTGACTGTTGACCTTAACCGTTGACCTTGACCTTTGCTCACAGGGCCTCCAGGGGGTGCTCCACTTTGCTGTTCTTCCACGCCTCAGACGCATCCTCACCAATACCATAGCCAAGTAAGTGTGAGGCAACTGTACTTAGTGTGCACTGTCTGCGGCCAATTCATTCACATGTGGTGGGCCCTAGGCTCTCTCCTCGATCGAGAAGCAGCTGACCGACCAGAAAGACGTACGGCGCTAGTGGCATTTTTTTACAGGTATGCAGGTATTGCAATACCTCAGGGAGTTTGATGCCCCTGCCCTGCAGAGTTGTAAACCACTGCCTTGCGGTACAGGTTCTTGAAAGAACCGAAGGCTAAGGGAGCAAACCCTGACCAGAAAACCATGTCACTGTGGCAGCATCAAGGGCGGTTGATGTATGGAACTCCCAACATCTCCCCACCAGCCACTGCAGGGACAAATAGTTTTGCGCCTGTCTGGACATGTTCTTGCCGGTGTGAAACCTCTATTTGCTCCCCGAGAGAGTGCCGCTGGTAACTTGCAAAAGCCAGCAGCACTTCAACACTTTTGCAGGCAGCTTTCATGAAATGATACCACCAAGAGAAACCTGAAGCTGAGAGACATTAAGACCGACTCATAGACATCACTCTCACAGCAGAGAGCTAAATGGAGAGCGGCAGTCAAGTAATGAAAGCAGTCTTTGTCGCATTGCAACCGACAGCATGATGATGATGATGGTGGGCCCTGATGGTGGAGTCTCCGACTAAGCCTGAGCATACAGCTCAAACAATCTAATCTAATTTAATCTAAACCCTTGACTATGTGATATTTAAATAAACATTTTAAAACCAGTGTGGTTATGTTGGTTTTAAAATAACACATTAAGTAATCAAAGTATGATTATATGATATGTAATATGCCACTCCCTCTCACCCCAACCATAACCATAACCCTCTCACCACCGACCACCTCCCTTAAGCGACCACATTCTCTCTACAGTAGGGGTGGTCATTTAAAGCTGCATAGTTTGATGAAAGCATCAAATTTTCAAAACCAAAGCACTTGCGTAGATTTGATTCTACATATCCTACTTAGATACGGGTGCGCTTATTAAACATTTGTCGCTGTTTTGAAGGAGATACTAAGACACTTTAATAGAACCGTTAATGCTGAAGCCTATTTTTAAAATATACGGATTTTCGGTTCAGATTTATATATTGGCAAAGAACATTATTATTCTCGGGCGACGGAGTGGGGACCAGGATTATGTAACAGAGAAGCAATGGGTGCCCCACTCGCTTTGTGACATAAGCGCCTATATGGAAATGTGATAACACATAGCGACCGAGATTGCGATGTGTTGATACTACTTAAGAGACTGTTAATAATTATTGAAATGTTACCTTCATGCACCAGAAAGAGTGCATGGAGGGAGAGAAGCATTGAGATATGTTTGTTGTACCTGTCTGCAACCACCTTATAAAGTCCACGGCTGGAATCTGTGGTTGTGTAGGCAGGCTATGGTGAAATCAATACAGGCAAAAAGAGAAAGGAAGAGTATAAAGAGTGAAAGTAGAGAGAGAGCCAAGCCCTCAGGTTTATTATTTATAGTGGTACATGGATCTGGTATGGCACACCACCTGACCTTATTCTCCAATGAGAATCAAGCATCTAAAGCTCCACCAATGAACATCAAGCATTCCTGGGTTCCCATGGTTACAGTGCTCTGCCCACCACCACCATGCAGCGTGGCTGCCTTGGCCACCACCTGCCCTGAGCTGAGTGTGTGGTGATCCGTGACTAACAGAGGGGGATGGGGTAGTGAGTAGAGCTCCAAGTGCCCCTTACACACTATCTGACTAACACACAATGACTATTGACCATGAGTAAAGTATCACCAGCAACTACATAAATACATTCATGCACCTGGCCCTATATACCTTTTACAACAATAGACCATTTGCATTCCCCCACCAATGCGTTTTATCAGAATATTTTACAACCTGTTACCACAGAACCGATGGACAAGCACACCCAGCCATCCTGCATACATTATGGACACCACCTGCAGCTGGGGTTGAGTGACAGCTGCCCCCTATTAGGGTGCTGCCCACCCAGGCTGTAGAGGGTGTCTGATTGGCTGGCTGTGTGAGCCCAGTCACCTGCATTCCGTATATCTGACATACAGACCTCACTCTAGGCACTCTTGGCTAGGCACTCTAGCAGGAGACACTCCACTTTCTACACTCAAACGAGCAACATCTATTCCAAAGACACTGAGCTGTGTGCAACAACCATTGGACTCAGGTTCAATGGGCTGTAGGCACTGATTCTGATATACACCAGCAATAGTCATGAGGATCTGTGTGGGCAGTTGGTAAGGAGTGAAGGTGATAGGTCGCCACTAGGTGAACAGGGGTTGATGCCAATAAAGCACAACCTCTTCACTGTCAATCTTGTGTGTGACTTGTCTTCCTTTATTCCTTATGAGTTGTTGAGAGTAACAATGGCTGGAAACTGACAGACAGTTGTCAGAACACACCTGTGAAGACTAGTAATGTTTGGGGTTCAGACGGCCGAGTCCCGACATATTACACTATGGGGTAAGAATATTGGCGTGCTTGCCAAAATTAATTTGGCATGTGTACACTTCAGATATCTAATATAAAAGTTACTTCAAATGAAAGTAAATTAGATTATAATGATCAATCTAATTTAATTATTTATCTCGGAAACTTGCCGAAATTCACTTTAAGTATAAGAGGGAGTTCATTGTGCATGAAGCAGATTAAGCTAAAGGTTACCTCCTAGTTCTCTCTCCTGCCATCAGACGGCAGGCCACGCTCGTCACGCCGGCGCTATTTGAGGCGGCAGTAACGGGATCTACAGAAACGCTGAGTCATCTTCTGCAGGACGGCGATGACATCAACCCATCAGTGAGTTTGTTGTTTGTTTGTTGTTATTTTATGTTCGAGCAACATTTAAGGTCATATCAGGACGGGTACCAACTTGTGACAGTGCGCACTAATGGTGACTTTATAGTACTGCCCCACTGGGAGACCAGGCCACCAGCACCATGACCCGATATCCCACTCAGTCACATTATCCTGACACTGAACCAACCAGTGCTTGCCCAATCCTAAAAATGCAGAGCACCTGGCTAGGAAGCGACAAGTATAAATTTGTATTTCATTGGTTTGACTCGACCATGGTTCGCGTCAGTGAGTGTTCCTTTTGAGTTGTTTGAGTTTGTTTATTCTGCTTATAACAGTTAGGCGCATGCACTTGTTTTCGCCGCTGTGCAGTAGTGGTCATAATCCATATGGATTGATTTCCTTTATCAATAATTTCTGTTAACTTGCTTGTGATGTAAAATCAGGGAGTTCCCAATTTTAAAATATGTTCTTTTGGTTTTCGTCTATATTTGATACATTCAACATTTGTAATACCTTGTACCAACGATATTACTGTTTTAATCTAAATATATTATGTTAGTTTTTGTCACACCTTTGAAGGTTAGGTTTGTGCCTAATTTGTACGAGTTTCGGGTACTCTGTTTTCTTTGTTGTTGTTTTCTGCTCATTTTGCTTTAGAGACACCTCCTATTATTTCAACTGCATGTCTTGCCTGGCACTTACGTTATCAGTAGTTGTTTAGTATTACTTGTGACGGTCTACGGCTTACTTACTGTTTATCCCTGATCTAAGGTCATATCAGGACGAGTACCGACTTGTGACAGTGCGCATTCATGGCGACTTTATAGTACTGCCCCAGTGGGAGACCAGGCTGTCATCACCATGACCCGATATCCCACTAAAGGGCGCATTCCTTACACGGGGTATGCGGTATGCGAATGCGAATGCGGCAAAAAATCGAAAAGCATCTAAGTCAATGGGGGTGATTCCTTACACGCAGTATGCAGCATGCGCATGCGAATACTGAATCGGTCCATGTAGCGATCGGTGCGGCATGTGAATGCGAATGCGAATGCGAATGCCCATAGACAACAGTGTTAGAGAAACCTGACACTATGTGTGTGTGTGGGTGTGAGTGTGGGTGAAAGGATCCAAACCGTTCGTATACCGCATGCCACATGCTGCATACCGCATGCCGCATACCGCGTGTAAAGAATCCTAGCTTCAGTCACATTATACTGACACTGAGCCAACCAGTCCTTGCCCTATCCTAATAATGACGAGTGCCTGGCTAGGAAGTGACTAGTATATATTTTTACGTCATCGCTTTGACTCGACCAGTGTTCGAACCCACGATCCCATGGGTTCGGATCCTCCGATCTCCCAAAACAGGAGAAGGACGCTCAACTCATTCGGCCATCCCGTCTGATTGAATCTGGAGGCTGAGACTGCTTTTTTTAATTTCCGGAAAAATACCAAAGTGACAGAATAAGCTGTACTAACTTTTCGCTGTTTGATAAACCTGTGTGTGTGAAATCATGTCTTTTGGTTATAAGTGATACAAAGCTGGACCGAGCCACTGTAGTAAGTTCAAAACACTACCCCACAAAAACACTACGGTAGTGTTTTCAACCTAGGTTCAAAACACTACCATAGTAATTTCAACCTAGTTGAAGGTAGGTTCAAAAGACTCAAAACACACTCAAAACACTGTCCTTAAGTTCAAAACACCACCTTTAAGTTCAAAACACTACTCTAATTTTGTTTTTAATAATTGCTGTGTATGCAGTAGGGTGGGGCAGTATGCAGTGAGGTGGGGAAGAATGCAGCAGGGTGGGGCAGTGTGCAGTAGTGTGGGGCTGTATGCAGTATTGTGGGGCTGTATGCAGTAAGGTAAGGAAGAATGCAGTAGGGTGGGGCAGTGTTCAGTAGGGTGGGGCAGTATGCAGTATTGTGGGGATGTATGCAGTGAGGTGGGGAAGAATGCAGTAGGCTGGGGCAGTGTGCAGTAAGGTAGGGCAGTATGCAGTATTGTGGGGCTGTATGCAGTGAGGTGGGGAAGAATGCAGTAGAGTGGGGCAGTGTGCAGTAGTGTGGGGCAGTATGCAGTATTGTGGGGCTGTATGCAGTGAGGTGGGGAAGAATGCAGTAGGCTGGGGCAGTGTTCAGTAGTATGGGGCAGTATGCAGTAGGGTAGGGAAGTGTGCAGTAGAGTGGGGAAGTATGCAGTCGGGTGGGGCAGTAGGTTGTTGGTTTATGTCCTAGCAACATCTAAGGTCATATCAGGACTAGTACCTACAGACTTGTGACAGTGTGCACTCATGGCGACTTAATAGTGCTACCCCACTCGGAAATCAGGCCGCTGGCACCATGACCCGATAAATCCCGTACAGTCACATTATCCTGACACTGAGCTAACCAGTCCTTGCCCTATCCTATTAATGGCAAGCTAGGAAGCGACAAATATCAATTTTGATAAGTTATTGGTTTGACTCGACCGGGAACTGAACTCCCTCCCTTCCGTACGCGAGGCGCGCGCTCTACCAACTCGAAAAGCTGTCAAGACTCAGCTGAGACCAACTTGTTGTTTTGTTTGCAGAGTCTGACACACGACTGGCCCCTGTATGTCGCCGCCGGTAACGGGCATCTCGGGGTGGTTACCTTCCTGCATCAGGTATGACAAGCTTTCTTATAATAACAAAGATTATATGGCATCTCTTGGTGGTCACCTTCCTGCATCAGATATGTCAGGCTTTCTTATAATGACAAAGATTCTACGGCATCTCAGGGTGGTCACCTTCCTACATCAGGTGTGACAGGCTTTCTTATAATGACAACAATTATACAGCATCTCAGGGTGGTCACCTTCCTGCATCAGGTGTGACAGGCTTTCTTATAATGACAACAATTATACGGCATCTCAGGGTGGTCACCTTCCTGCATCAGGTGTGACAGGCTTTCTTATAATGACAACAATTATACGGCATCTCAGGGTGGTCACCTTCCTGCATCAGGTGAGACAGGCTTTCTTTTAATGACAAAGATTCTATGGCATCTCGGGGTGGTCACCATCCTGCATCAGCTATTCCATATCAATTTCTCGGTGGACCCATTTTCAGTTTGGGCTATTTTCTGTTCCAGCCAGAAATGTCCACAACTGGTTCATCAAAGGCTGTGGTATGAGCTGTCCTGTCTGTGGGAAAGTGCATATAAAAGACCCCTTACTGCTTATCGGAAAGAGTAGCCTATGTGATGTCAGCGGGTTTCCTCCACAGAAATATGTCAGAATGATAGTATGTTTGACGTCCAATAGGCAATAATACAATATAAACATCAACGCGCTGTAGAGGCGTCGTTAAATAAAACAAGCTTTACTTTTTCTTACGTATAAATTATATATTTTATTTTTGCAGCGCCGAAACACTAGTAACGACAACAAACTTCAACCACTTCCGGTTTGTGTCTTGCAGCGCGGCGGCGTGCTCGCCTGCAAGCACCAGACTTCCGGTAACACCCCGCTGCACGTGGCGGCGGCCGGTAACCATGGCGACGTGGCGCGCTTCCTGCTGCGTCGCTACGCGCAGGTCGGCGCAGGCGCACTGAGGCAGGTCGTTAATCAGCGGAACGCCGACGGACAGGTGGCGCTGCAGCTGGCGGCAGAGCGCGGTGAGGGGAGCTGATTGGCTGGATGCAGAGGGAGGTGGAGGGGAGGGAGTGGGAGGAGGGGAGCTGATTGGCTTGATGCAGATTGGGAGGGTGAGGGGGGGGGTGGCTGGTTGGCTGGATGCAGGGCTGGAGGGTGGGCGAAGGGGAGGAGGGGACTGATTGGCTTGATGTAGGTGGGGGCAAAAGGGGGGAGGGGGAGGAGGGCCGCTGATGAACTAGATGCATGGTGTGAGGGGGGGGCACTGATTGGCTGGATGCAGGGTGGGTGGGGGTGGGGGAGGGGGGCGGCTGATTGGATGGATGCAGGGTGGGAGGGTGGGGGGACGGGGAGGAGGGCCGCTGATTGGCTGGAGGCAGAGTGGGAGGGTGGGGGGAGGGTGCTGATTGGGTGGATGCAGGGGTAGGTAGGGGGAGGGGGAGGAGGGGAGCTGATTGGCTTGATGTAGGGTGGGAGGGTGGGGGGAGGGGGGAAGCCATGAAATATCAAGGCATTAAGCGTATAACATATAGCAATCCTGGCATCTATTTCGAGATTGATATTTACATTCCCTCAACATATGTGATTCAAATAAAATGCTCAAAGTGAGAAGCAGGGACATAGTTATTGTACAATATAACCATAAATGTAAATTGATGTCTTATGGGCTATGCCTTGATGGCTCCACCGCAGAATAGCGTACATTGCATGGAGGAACACCTACACTGGTCCTGTTGACATAATGCTTTGTGCCAAGCTTAAAGATGCATAGTCCGATGAAATATCAAATTTTCAAAACCAAACCAATTATCTAGGTTTGATTTTACATATCTAACGTAGATACTGATGCACTTATTAAGCATTTGTTTCTGCATATAAGGCAATACTGAGTCAATTTAACAGAACCTGTTACTGCAGAAGTCTATGGTGTCAGAGTTTTGGCAAGCTTGCCAAAACTAATTTTCCATGTTTGCACTCAAAATATCTCAAAAGTTTACCATTTAATATAAAAGTAACTTTGAACTAATGTAGAGTAGATACTAGTGATCGATCTAATATATTTATCTCAGAAAAAAATACAGAAATTCAAAACCATCGGACTATGCAACTTTAAAGTTGCATGGTCCGATGAAACATATTTTTTTCAAAACCAAAACGCTTACCTACATTTGATTCTATATATCCAACTTAGGTGCTGGTGCATTAACTAAGGCTTTAGGGCAGCATATACAGAATAATCAGTAAATTTATGACCCTATCCCTCTGGACACCTACTTCGAAGCAGCCATTAGGCCGGGAAGCCTCAATTTTTTTGGATTAACCGATCATTGGTTTAAGCGAGCTTTGGCTTCGACATTGACTTGGCTTTAGCAAAAACGTCGGTGTTCTCTGTGGCGGAGTGGTTAGAGCGTCTGACTTTTTTCTAAGTCAGACTCCTAATCTGAAGGTCGGTGGTTCGATTCCCCATGCCCCCACCTCTGGCAATTTGGATTTCCACCGCTGTGTATAACTTACAGCATTGTCAAAGGCCAGTTGCTTTCATACCATGTCTATGTGGTGTGGGAGGTTAAAAATCCCTTGGGTTGGTAAAAGTGTAGGCTCGGGCTTTCTCTCGACAAACTGTCTAATGGTGAAAACAGGTCTATTCAGACTTATCCATAATAGGCAGTATAAATCTTCAAGGAAAAAAAAAAATATATTAATGTAATATACAATATATCTTGTGGACACTTTGATTATTGTTTTTTTATGTATATACAGTATAACCCCATTAAACCAAACTTGGTTAAACCAAATGATCGGTTAATCCAAACTTTTTTCGGTGGCGTCTCAGATGACCTTATAGCCGCATGAAAGTTTGGTGTAATGTACCAGAAGTGGCCTGGGGTCCGACAATTTTGTTTGGATTAACCGATAATTTGAATTAACCGACTTTGGTTTAACCAACTTTTTTATATGATAAATGGTACTATTGGTAGTATTTTGCCGGGCCGCCGAAAAAAGTTTGGTTTAACCGAGCTTGGTTTAACGGGGTTGTACTGTATCTAGATATCGGTTCATTTATTAAGCATTTGTCGCCACATAGAAGGGAATACCGTGGGAATTTAATCGAACATGTTACTGCTGAAGCCTGTGGTGTCAGACTTTTGGCGTGCTTGCCAAAACTAATTTGACATGTTTGTACTTTCAATATCTCAAACGGTAGCCATTTAAAATAACAGTTACTTCACAGTAAAGTAAGGTTTGATTATAATGATCAATTTAATATATTTATCTCAGAAAAATGACAGAAACTTAAAACCATCGGACAATGCAACTCTAACATTAAATAGTTGTCAGAGCGATTTCATTGCAACCCAATTCGGAAACAAAATGTAGAAATATAGAACGAGAATCGTACTATGTTTGGACTAAGCATAATCTTTGAAGATGTATACTGCCTGTCATGAATAGTCTTGTTTTCACTATTAAACCGTTCGTCGATAGAAAGTCCAAGCCTACACTTTTACCACCCCAAGGATTTGTTAACCTCCCACACCACACCACATGGTATGAGAGCAACTGGCCTTTGATGACGCTGTAAGTTATACACAGCGGTGGAAATCCAAATTGGCAGAGGTGGGGGGCATGGGGGATCGAACCACCGACATTCAGATTCAGATCACGGCTGACTGTTGTATTTTGTGAGGCATTTAACCATTTCCGGTCAATCCCCTCCCCCCTCCGCCAAGGCTACATCCTGGTCGTGGAGCTGCTCCTCCAGCACGGCGCGTCTCCCGCCGTTCCTGATGTCACTTCCGGTGAGCTGTACGTCTGCTCCGGCTACCAGGGCATCGAGCTTCTGCTGGAGTCCGCCAGGTGGCGCCACGCGCTGCAGCTGTTCTCGGCCGTTGATGCGGGGAGCGCCCTCCAACGGCTGCAAGAGGCGTTTGTGGTAGGCATATGTCACGGCCAGGGTCAGTCAAGATGCGTAACTTGTTAGGGGTCAAGGTCAAGGCGTTTGTGGTATGAGCATCTAGAGCATTACTGTCAGGGTCAGGGTTAGTCAAGATTTGCAACTTGTTAGGGGTCAAGATCAAGGTGTTTGTGGTACAGGTATCTAGGGCGTGACTGTCAGTGTCAGGGTCAGGGTCAGTCAAGATGTGCAACTTGTTAGCAGTCAAGGTCAAGGTGTTTGTGGTACACATATCTAGGGCATGACTGTCAGGGTCAAGGTCAGGGTCAGTCAAGATGTGCAACTTCTTAGGGTTCAAGGTCAAGGTGTTTGTGGTACACGTATCTAGGGCGTGATTGTCATGGTCAGGGTCAATAGACTACATCACGGTTCTGACTGAGCATGCGCTGAAAATGGTGTTGGGAGCAAAGCAAAGGCGTACGGCCATTGAGTTTGCCGATACATGTAGGGCAAAACTACCATTTTATTCAAAATTAATAGAAATACATAACAATTTGGCACAAAGATGGATGGAAGGATGCAATATAATAATATAATGAATAAGTTTAAGACACAACTCTCCATAATTAAGCATTTTGAGCTAAGAAACATACAATTTCAGTCACTTTACAGGCTGATGTTTACATCACCATTGATTAGCCAGAAGTAATTCTTGTTCTAAATATTAAATTGTCAAATGTTTCAACAAAAATTTGTTTCAAAGAAATATATGACCAATATCTGATTAACACTACTCATTTTCTATTTCTACATATGTCATTAAACCATATGATATAAATAAAAACATGAATAAAATAAGTAAAACTGACTCTGGCTATGAGTGCCTAGATTTGTCTAAATCTAAATGCACATGGCATGAGATGTGCTGGTTATATTGATGTAAATGCAATGCTGGATAAAAGATTAATATCTTAATTTATTATATATATATTTTTTAGTTGGTATTCTATGTTTCAAACCTGAGCTGAGATGAGCTGAAACTAGTACATTTCATAGCTGCACCCAGTGTATTAGCATGTGCCATGTGCTTCTCGTGGCTTTGTTTTGCTCTGACGCGTCCCACAATGCACTGCGCCGCTGGAACCGTGACGTAGTCTACCAAGATGTGCAACTTGTTAGAGGTCAAGGTCAAGGTGTTTGTAGTACATGTTTCTAGGGCGTGACTGTCAGGGTCAGTCAAGATGTGCAACTTGTTAGGGGTCAAGGTCAAGGTCAAGCCATCACAACTGTCTCATAGCATGGAGGTTATACTTTATACCTCCGGAAAGGGGGGGGGGGGGGAGGGGCCCCAGCAGCTTGTTAGTTATTAAGCGTACTATTCAGATAACTAATTGTTCAGCCCCCACCTCCACCTCTTCCCTTCAAAGGAGTGTGCGTGAACATTTTACTACAGACCAAGACAGGATAGCCAAATGAGTTGAGGGTCCACCTACCATTTTGGGAGGTCAGGGAATTCAAACCCACGGGTTCGAACCCTGGTCGAGTCAAAAAGATGTTTTTATATGTTTCTCTTGTCCATGTACTTCTTTATTCTACTCGCCTTGGTTTCCATTCCCTTGGTTTCATATACTCGGTACTCCTCTCATATGATTTGTTTTCGGCTTGGTTTATTACCAATCTGGGGGCATCACGCCCCTCTCGTTGCCTCTAACCCTTAAGCATCCTCTCTGTTTGCTTCAGCCCGAGTTTGACCACAGCCTACGAAACGCTGATGGTGACACGGTGCTCTTGGTAGCTTGTCGCCATGGCAACCTGGACATTGTCAAATTTCTCCTCCAATCGGCAGTGCCAAAGCAACCATCACTCGGCCCGCTCGACACAGACCCCTTGGCAGCCACTCGCCGATTCGACAAGCTCTCTCACCTCAACCAATCAGAAGCCAGGACACAACACAGCGACCAATTAGCATCCTCCATCTATGAGGAGTTAAGGGATTTGTCACCGGAAGTGGACAGTGCCATTGAAAGCGACTACTATTCACCATATGATGGATGCTATCGGAAGGAGGATCTGTCCTTGAGGAACTCGAAGGACATCATCAATGACCTCACAACTGTGGACTTGATCGCATGGGAAAGAACTGCCCGATCACTCTTCAGCGAAGAGTGTTCAGAATCTCAAATGAGCAACGATTACTATGAGAATGTATATCATCGACACATCTATTATCGCTCTGTTGGTATGTCTGCCTACTTAAATATCTATTCATGACCATAATATAAAAAGTTCTATCTGACAAAGTGACCGAATTGGTGTTATGGATGTAAAGATGTTCTATCTACAAAAGGCTGTCATGCAGTTACACAACTGTTTCTCACGTGGTATTTTTCACTGAGATATATTAAAAATAATATTGTTCTATCTGTTTTGCTATCAATCAGTTACACAATTTCAGTCCTCATTATCTCGAAAGCACAATTTTGTCAGATAGAACCTTTTTATAGTAAGGTCGCGTATTATTTATGATCATAATGCATTCTCTCCGAAGATATTGTAGTAGTCTACACTGACCTCTCAGGCAAGGAGCGTCATAGACAGGTAGACGTGGATAGGGTGGTGACATCAGGGAGTCTAGGTGGTGTAATGGTTAGCACACTGGCCCAGAATGTAAGAGATGTGGATTCGATTCCTGCTCTAGCCGCAATACTTCCCATTTTCATCACCCCAACGACAATATCTATCACAACATTACAAAACTGAAGCAGTGTGAGAAAATTAATTTTGGAATGTGTGATATAGCAAGCTCATCAATCATTTTTGGTAGGACTGATTGTCTGCTAACATACATTGATTGATTTAAAGTTGCATAGTCCGATGAAACCATCAAGGTTTCGAAATCAAAGCACTGACCTAGATTTGAAGCTATATATCTAACTTGTTTACTTCTTAAGCATTTGTTGTCAGATAGAAGGGAATACTGAGTCAATTTAATACAATATAACCTGTTACTGCAGAAGCCGATGGTGTCAGAGTTTTGGCATGCTTGCCAAAATTAATTTTGCGTGTTTGCACTTAAAATATCTCAAAAGTTAGTCGTTTAAAATAAAAGTAACTTTCAAACTAAAGTAACATAGATTATAGCGATCAACCTAATATATTTATCTTAGAAAATGACAAAAACTCAAAACCATTGGACTATGCAGCTTTAATTAACCCTGTGAGGGGGGGTGTAACTCAGGCGGTAGAGTGTCCACATGTGAAGCTGTGGGTCATCCTATCGATCCTGCTCAGTGGACCCATTTGCAGTTTGGGCTATTTCCCGTTCCAACCAGTGATCCACAACTGGTTCATCAAAGGTTGTGGTATGTGCTGTCCCATCTGTGGGAATGTGCATATAAAAGACCACTTGATGCTTATTGGAAAGGTAGCCTACCTAACGGCAGCCGGTTTCCTCCAAAGAAATATGTCAGAATGACTATGTATTTGACATCCAATAGCTGATGATAAAAAATCAATGTGCGCTAGAGGCGTCGTTAAATAAAACAAGCTTTTGAATTAACCCGCCTACTATTTCCAGCTCCCCCGGTTAGCTACGTGCTCATGCGCAGCACGGCAGATGGCGCCACGGCCCTGCACCGCGCGGTGCAGTGTGGGAAGGGCGAGGCGGTGGTGACGGCGCTGCTCGCGGCGGACAGTGGCGTAACTAACATGCAGGACCGGGATGGCTTCACCGCTCTACACCTGGCCTGTAGGCTGAGGAGACGCAAGGCAGCCCAGGTCCTCCTGGTAAGGTGGCTTTTAATTATGAATATATTATTATTAAAATGAATATATTAAGATTAGACCGCCTGCGCTGGTCAGGAGGCGGTAGTGACCAGGGTTGTCCATGTTTTCCTCATAAGGCGGCTTTTAGTTATGAATATATTATTATTAAGATGAATATATTAAGATTAGACCGCCTGCGCTGGTCTGGCTGCGGTAGTGGCCAGGGTTGTCCAGGCCCTCCTCGTAAGGCGGCTTTTATTTATGAATGTATTAAAATGAATGTCGCAGTTAACAGATGTGGTGGCCGAATGAGTTGAGCGTCCCGTTCTGGTAGGTCCTGGGTTTCGAACCTTCCGTGTTCAAACCCTGGCCGAGTCAAACCAATGACTTAAAAATCTATCCTTGTCGCTATCTAGCCTGGCGTTCGGTATTATTAGGATAGGGCAAGGAGCAGTGAAATGAGAAAGACCAATTGTCCGCAGTTGAAATTTCCCCTGATTAATCAACTAATATACCATACAAAAATTAATTTAAAATTAAGATCTGACCATCTGCGTTGGTCTGGAAGCCAACACCCGGTAAGGCAGGCTTAAATTATGAATGTATTAAAATGAACTATAACTTGGCTCAGACACTCAACTAGTTTTTTGTGTGTTGAAGTGTTTTTATTCCTCTGAATAACATGTCAGTGCTAATGTACTGGTCTTCCAGCCCTAATGACAATTGCCACTACACAGTAAACAAATGTACAACAATATAAATAGACAATGACAAGACAATACGTTAGTTAGATGGTGATGATTACTTAACGCTGTGTCGGCAGCAAAGGCCATAATCACGGCAATGCGAGACAATAAGCAAAGCATCGGCACATGAATGACAGGTAAAGAACAAGATAAGAGAAAAAAGAAACATGGGGAGGTAACTATGTTAGACTAATATGGTAAGGGTTAGTGGGGTGTGCGGGTGTAACTGATGGTCTTTCTAGTGGTGACATACTCATTGAAAGGATGACGGCAGGATGTAGAGTGGGCCTTTGTGCTTGAAGGGATCTTTATGTTAATCTCAGGTGGGGCCTATTAAGTCATTAAGTAGGTTAATATTGTTTAATCACGTACCTCAGTAGGATCAAACTAGAAGCATTTCTAGGCTCATTCAGTTAGTAGGTGGGGGTTAGTTGGCCGCTACTAGTTGAGTGTCTGAGTTTACGGTGCATGGTTGGGGGGGGGGGGGGAGAGAGAGACGGAGACAAGGAAAGGAACGACAACACTGACCCCCATTGTGGCGTTGTTCTGCCTTGACCTAGACTGGTTGATTCAAGTGTGCATATCCTTGAAAGTTTTGTAACAGTCACTGTTCCTGATACATGTTGGTACAGTATAACCCTGTTAAACCAAACTTGAAGGGACCCTAGAAATTTGTTTGGATTAACCGATCATTGGTTTAACCGAGCTTTGGTTTCAACTTTGACTTGGCTTTGGCAAAAACGTGGGTGCATTATGAATGTAATATACAATGTATGTGGACACTTTGATTATGGTTTTTTGTTGTATGTACAGTATAACCCCATTAAACCAAGCTTGGTTAAACCAAACGATCAGTTAATCCAAACTTTTTTCAGCGGCTCGGCAAAATACTACCATTAAAGGTCAGTGGGGTCTCAGATGACCTTATAACACATGAAAGTTTGGTTTAACAGTACCGGAAGTGGCCTAGGGCCCGACAGTTTTGTTTGAATTAACCAATAGTTTGGAGTAACCGACTTTGGTTTAACCAACTTTATATGATAAATGGTTGTATTTTGACGGGCCGCCGAAAAAGTTTGGATTAACCAATCGTTTGGTTTAACTGAGCTTGGTTTAACGGGGTTGTACTGTAGTTGGTTCAAGAGTGCTCCCTGTAGAGTACTCCCAACTAGTAGCGGCAAACTAGATCAACACCCATACTTATGAACTGAATGAGCCTGGAAATGCTTCTAGTTGGATGGTACTGACATACATAATTAAACAATCATCATCATCATGCTGTCAGTCGCAATGTGACAAAGACTGTTTCATTACTTAACCGCCGCTGATTTCGTGCAGTTGTACATGCCACTGATTTTGTGTGGTTGTACATTTCATAAAACCTGCTTGCAAAGTATTGAAGTGCTGCTGGCTTTTGCAAGTTACTAGCGGCACTCTCTTGGGGAGCAAATAGAGGTCTCATACTGGCAAGAACATGTCAAGACAGGCGCAAACTATTTGTCCCTGCAGTGGCTGGTCGGGAGATGTTGGGAGTTCCATTCATCACCGCCCTTAATGTTGCCACAGTGACATGGTTTTCTGTTTAGGGTTTGCTCCCTTAGCCTTTGGTTCTATCAAGAATCTGTACCACAAGGCAGTGGTTTACAACTTTGCAAAGCAGGAGCATCAAACTCCCTGAGGTATTTTAGCGCCTAAGGTATCTGAGGTACTGCAATACCCGCATACCTACATATTTATAATTAAACAATATTAACCTACTTACTCACTCAATAAGCCCCACCTGAGATTCCCTTATAGATTCAGTCAAGCACAAAGGCGCACTCTACATCCTGCCGTCATCCTTTCAATGAGTATGCCACATCTAGAAAGATAATCACTTATACCCCCACTCTCCTACTAACGCCCTGTCCCGATACGACCTTAGATGTTGCTAGGACGTAAAACAACAACAAACAAACCTACTAATGCTTGCCATATTAATCTAACATAGCTACCTCCCCACATGATTTTATCTTCTCTTATCTTGTTCTTTACCTGTCATTCATTTCGATGCTGTATCTGGAGTCTTTATCTATTTCACTTAGTGTAAATATTCATATGTTTTTACTGCAGACTTAATGCTTGATCTTTATTCTAAAATCCGAGAAGAGACCTGTTGTCGATTTTAATGTCAATTGTTTGTTTGTATTAATCGTAATCACAAACTTTGCTTTTGCAAACCTAGTCTCTAGCCGTGTTTACACGGGCGAGTTAAAACGCCTCATATAGAACCACTTGTCTAGATCGATTTACATTTGCCGTGTAAACGTGACGCTGAAGCGTTTTAGGGCTGAATCGATTCATATAAATCGTTATATGTAAAGCACCTTGCGAGGTAGTATAGATGAAGCGATACAGCTGGTTCCCGGGCGGTGATAGTGTAAAATAGCGTGCTCGTCGGCTACAGGCTCAGCTGTAACTATACACTGGTGCCCGGCAGTGTTAGGGACCGATTAGGCCGAAATCTAGTGAATGCGATCATATTTAGCAGAATTACATACTCAAATAATGAAATTTCATTAAATTAACCCTAAATTCCAAGCGATATTAACGTAGCCGCTACATCGGCGTCGTTATTCATATTGTCGAATCGACTAATGTAAACTAAACAAATAGCAGTGCTCGCCGGCTACAGGCTCACCACTAAGGCTGCTGGTTCCCGGCGCCGACACATTTTCAAACTCGGTCCATGTAAACGCGCCACTACATCGCTTCATATAAATCGCTTTGTCTAAATCGGTTTACAATTGCCCGTGTAAACACAGCTTCTTTCACATCACTTAGTGAACATCTTTGTCAACCTACAGAAACACCCGTCAGTGGACATAGACCTTCGAACCACAGCCGGCCACCTAGCGGAGGAACTCACAACTATCAAGGCCCTCAGGCGCCTATTCAAAGCCCTTCGCGACCAGGCAGCAGTACAGTAAGTCACATTTCAGTGTACAGTATAACCCTGTTAAACCAAGCTCGGTTAAACCAAATGATCGGTTAATCCAAACTTTTTTCGGCGTCACGGCAAAATACTACTATTTATCATATAAAAAAAGTTGGTTAAACCAAAGTCGGTTAATCCAAATTATTGGTTAATCCAAACAAAATTGTCGGACCGCAGGCCACTTCCAGTATGGTTAAACCAAACTTTCATGTGGCTATAAGGTCATCTGAGACCCCACCAACTTTTTTAACGGTGTTACAAGCACAACTTATTAACGCCTACTGTATGTAGATTCTCTTTGTGCTGTACCGAGCCACAGCGCCACCTGTCAGTTCACAACGGTATTACAAGCACAACCTATTACCACCTACTGTATGTAGATTCTCTTTGTGCTGTACCGAGCCACATCGCCACCTGTCAGTTCACAACGGTATTACAAGCACAACCTATTACCACCTCCTGTATGTAGATTCTCTTTGTGCTGTACGGAGCGCGGTGGCCGAATCGGAAGAGCGCAGGCCTCCCGTGCAGGAGATCGGGAGTTCAATTCCCGGTCGAGTCAAACATCAAATGACTTTCAAAATGGATACTTGTCACTTCCTAGCTTTAGCGCTCAGCATTAATAGGATAGGGCAAGGACTGGCTAGCTAAACTATCAGGATAATGTGACTGAGTGGGATATCGGGTCACGGTGCTGGCAGCCTGAGCTCCCAGCGGGGCAGCACTATAGAGTCGCCATGAGTGCAGACTGTCACAAGTCTGTAGGTAACCATCCTGATATGACCTTAGATGTTGCCACGACGTAAAACGCCAACAACCAGCCAATCTTTTTGTGTGCAATATACGGCCATTCTGCTACTTGTTATATATTTGTTCGCAGGGTCTCGACGGTGAATTAATTGATTGATTGATTGATTGGTGGTTGCTTTACACCATGTCGGCAGCATAGGCCATATTCATGGGGAGAAATGCTTGTTTTTGTTCAAACCATGGCTTTTACATGTAAAAGCATACAATCAATCATATAGTTTCTGGTCAAGCTAAATAAAATTCTAAATGATAGTATTATTCACTGATGAAATTTGTTTAAAAATCTATATTAGGTGGTACAAACCCGCTGCCCTCAAAAAGGCTCAAATGTTTTCTTGTTTTACTTTAGTAAAAAGGTCATGCATGCTGTTTGTTTGCAGTGTAAAATTGTTGATGCAGGGCCATGAAATCCACACAGTTTAATCAAGTGAATGTAAATAAAATAGGCTAGTATAGAATTAAGTAGAAAAAAGCGGAAAACTCTTCCCAAGAAAACCCCAAAACACTAACATAGAACCTTAAGAAAACAACTAACATAGTAATAAGAATAGAACAAAAATACAATACCAAGAGAGCCCAAAAAAACTAACCAACAGACTATCTATCTGCTACTGAAATGCAGACAATCAAATAACTTATCAGCAGCTACTGTTTGGTAAGACAACACCAACATTACAACTGGCCAGCATTGAAAACAAGCCTGGGTACCCAGGCTTACATGCTATGGACAGAATAAATACAGCCTCAATAAAAAATGTTTAAAAAATTTAAAAAGTGTGTTTTAATGTCAGTGGGGACTCGACTGTGGAAGCGCCCGGCAACAGAAGGATGCGGACCTGGGTTCCTGACGCTGAGGATGCGGTGAGCGTCTCCGGATCCAACATCAGCTTTGACCGCATCAACACCCGCTTCGTGCTGTTGAAGGAACGCTGGCTCGCCAACCAGCGGCACCAACAGCATTAGCAACAGCGGCGGCCCTAGCAACAGCCGCGGCCCTAGCAACAGCCGCGGCCCTAGCAACAGACCAAGCAACAGCATTAACCTTAGCAGCTACAGCGGATTTTGTAACAAGTTGCCTTAGCAACAACAGCAACCCTAGCAATAGACTTAGCAACAGCAGCGACCCTAGCAACATACTTAGCAACAGCAGCGACCTTAGCAACAGACAAAGCAACATCATTAACCTTAGCAGCAACAGCGGATTTTGTAACAAGTTGCCTTAGCAACAACAGCGACCCTAGCAATAGACTTAGCAACAGCAGCGACCCTCGCAACAGCAACGACCTTAGCAACAGTATTAACCTTAACAGCAACAGCAGCTTTAACAACGCGGCCCTGGGAAGGGGGGGGGGGGGTTACTCCACCAATCTGTGTATTAGGGCAGGGGCCATATGCAGGAAGCGGTGTTACGCGAGTTTGAGTTTAGCATTTAAACGCGTATAGCTAACACCGACCGGGCGAAATATGTCAAGTGGTATGCAGGAGCGCCTAAACGGTCAGTGTTAGCTAAACGTGAAATTATTTATAGATTTGGGAAATCCCTCTGGTCTCTACCCATATATTAGGCTTAAATATATTAAATGCTATCATATTTAACAGAATTAGATACGCAATAAGTGAAATTTGATGAAATTAACCCTAAATTCGAAGCAATATTAACGCTGCGGCCGTAACGGCGGCGATATTAGCGGTTATATTTTCGAATCGACGAACCTACAGTAAACAAACCGCCGCCACTGCCAGTATGGACAGCGACGTCGATGCGGCGCTACGGCGATTTGTTTACTTTACGTTCGTCGATTCGAAAATATAAGTATTAATATCTCCGCCGTTACGACGGCACCGTTAATATTGCTTCAGATTTAGGGTTAATTTAATCAAATTTCACTTATTGCGTATCTAATTCTGTTAAATATGATACGATTTAATAGATTTGGCCCTATCCTTACGCTAACACCGCCCGTAAACGTCATATGAAACGGGGTTAGTGTCGCGGACCTTAAATGCGTGGTGTTAGGCCTATCACTGACTCGTGCATACCAAATTTTCGGCGCTAAACCAGAAATCCCTTCTAAACGCGTTTTGGCTCGATAACACCGCTTCCTGCATATGGCCTATGGAGGATATATTTAACGTATTTGAACATTTATTCCCCTTCACGTATTTATACCTGAACTACCCATTATGAGACAAACATGATAATAACAATATGATCTTTTATCCATCTGCAATGAGCTGAATATATTATTGTATGCTACATATATTTTGTGTAACTGATTCAGATTTATAGCTACGAAAAACAACTGACAAAAGTATAGACATATTTCACGTGATGTCAGCATAGATAATTAGGTCAGTGCGCACGCTGCTTGGCTGCAGGATGGTACACAGTCACATTGCAAACTCAATGGCTATCAGCAATCTCCATACAGAAAAGGTGAAATATCTCTAAACCCGCACCACCTAGAAACAAATCACTTGGCACACAAACAGATAACATGTTTAACCAACAGATTATATTAAGTTTATGTGTTTATTTTTTTTTTCTATTAATCTTAAATAAAAATGAAGTTTTGCAGTGTGCATATCCGTAAACTCAATGGCCGTGTGCACTCTTCATACAGAAAAAGTTAAATATCTCTAAAGCCGCACCACCTAGAACCAAATCGCTTGGCACACAAACAGATAACATGTTTACCCAACAGATTATATAAAATTTATAACCTTATTGTTTTGTATTTTTATTAATTTTGAATAAAATTGAAGTTTTGCACTGCATGAATCGGTAAACTCAATGGCCATGCACATTTGTCTTGCAGCCAACATGCGCGCGCATGCACCATATTTGTATAAACATTGGAAGGGGTCTGTCTATACAATCAAACCCACAGTATGCCTTGAATGTAGGGCTACTTCAACAGTTCTTGCAAAGCTGCAGTCAATAACCATATAATCTTTTCAATTAAAGGCGTTAGCTTGAGCATAGATTGTCATCCTGCCTTGCCTGCCTTATTATCATCGTCGTCATCATCATCATCATCATCACCACCAGACGGGATGGCCGAATGAGTAGTGAGCGTCCGTCTCCGGTTTTGATAGATTGAGGGATTCGAACCCTGGTCAAGTCAAAACAATGATATAAAAATGTACACTTGTCGCATCCTAGCCAGGCGCTCGACATTATTAGGATAGGGCAAGGACTGGTTGGATCAGTGTCAGGATAATGTGACTGAGTGGAATATCAGGTTATGGTGCTGGCAGCCTGGCCTCCCAGTGGGGCAGCACTATAAAGTCGCCATGAGTGTGCATTGCCACAAGTCGATACTCGTCCTGATATGACCTTAGATGTTGACAGGACGTAAAACTCCAACAATCAACCAACCAACCCCAGTCACACTACCTCTTGCAACCACTGCGACCACAAAAAAAAGGAGTGGTCACAAAGAGGTCACATATGATCGTAAAATGGTCGCAAGTCGCCGACCTCCTTGTGACCATTTTGGTGACAAATAGGTTGCATCTACAGCACTGAAAACCTACTTGCGACCAAAATGATCGCAATGAGGTTGGCCACCATTTATAAAATTCTCCGATTAAGTATGTACTGGGTTCGACATGGCTGGATGGGAAACAGTACTCCCTTTATAATGCTCTCACCAGGGGAGGGAAGAGGTGCACCTTTAATCATGATCCCCTCCCCCTTATCTCGCCCAACCATATGGTCACCGCATGATACGTAGTAATCCACGATAGCTGGGTAGTGGCCAGGTCTGGGTGGAGGGGGGTGGGTCATGAAGGCAGCCAATGAGGAGCTATGTCAGGGAGGGATCATGCGGGCTAGGAATGACTGGTCTGGTGTGCATGAGTGTAATTGCCAATAAGGAGGCCGGTATCATCCACCCTTGTGGAAAATATTCTGATAATTACACATTGGTGGGAATGTGAACTGGTGTATAAGGGATTACAAATGTTATATAAAAGGTAAATGATGTACTGTGACCAGATGCATGTGGTATTGTGTAGTGCTGGTGATCCTTTACTGAGATTAAATAGACATTATGTATACTTGAAACCGACAAAGCTCAACACAGCAAAATTAAGTACCATCAGTCACAGGGAGAGCTTCGACTGGGAGATGGACAGCGCTCTCGCACAATGGGAGGAGAAGGAAAGCCCAACACCAGACGAGGAATGGGCAGCTTTGCAGCAGGTTGTATACAACACAGCTAAAACATATCTCGGCAAGCCAGACAGAAAACATCAGGACTGGTTTGACCCCAACAATCAGGAGCTACAGAATCTTATGAGCAGAAGAGACCAAGCCCACCAGAGAGTGTTGCAGACCAGGAACACTACATCCACCACTGCAGCATACAAAGATGCCTGCAGATTGCTACAAAAATGCACCCGTGCATTGAAGTCCGACTGGTGGGAAATGAAGGCAGAGGAGCTGCAGAGAGCTGCAGACAGAAACAACATGAAGGGCTTCTACAGCGGACTGAAGGAAGTGTAGGGACCCGTGAAGAAAGGACCTGTTCAGCTGAAATCAACAGATGGAATGGAGACCTTTTCTGACAGCAAGAGAGTTGTGGCAAGATGGAGTGAGCACTTCCAGAAACTACTCAAAGTCCCCGGTGACATAGATCACGAAGCTCTGGACAACATCCAGCAGTGCATTACCAAAACATGCCTCGATGAGATTCCAACCATGGATGAGATGGCTAGAGCAATCGCCAGCCTGAAAGATGGCAAAGCACCTAGGTGTGATGGAATTCGTGCTTAAGTATGGAAGCACGGAGGAGACAATCTGTTCAACAGACTGCACCAAGTAATCACCAATGCCTGGGAGGAGGGTTCTGTACCCCAAGCATGGAAGGATGCCAGCATTGTAACCATCTACAAGAAAGGTGATCGAACAGACTATGGGAACTATAGAGGAATCTCTCTTCTTTCCATAGCAGGCAAGATCTTTGCCAGGATCCTACTCAACAGACTATCTATTCACATAACACCTGATGTAGTTCCGGAGTCACAGTGTGGCTTCAGAGGTAACCGGAGCACCGTGGATATGATATTTTGTCTCCGACAGCTACAAGAAAAGTGCATTGAGCAGGCCGACCACTGTACATGGTATTTGTCGATTTCACTAAGGCATTTGATACAGTTGGGAGGACCGGGCTATGGCAGCTACTGAGGAAGTATGGATGCCCAGAGAAGTTCACAACTATGATCGAGGCTCTACATACAGGAATGATGGCGAACGTTAGTGCTGGAGGGGAAGTCTTGGAATCGTTCGGGGTTACCAATGGGGTCAAGCAAGGTTGTGTACTGGCCCCCACGCTCTTCTCCATCTTCCTATCAGCAATGCTCGATGAGGCTTTCCGAGACATGGGGGATGGCATCTATATACAGTCCAGACAGAGCGCTGACCTATTCAATGTCGCACACTTCAGAGCGAAGACCAAGACTACTCAGATACTGGTGAGAGAGCTACTATTCGCAGATGACAGTGCACTGGTTGCCCACTCTGCTGAAGAGATCCAGAAAATAGTGGACGCTTTCTCCGATGCATCAAAGAAGTTTGGCCTGAAGATTAACATCAAGAAGATGGAGGTGCTGTACCAACCCAACTCTACAAGAACCCAAGAGGAGGAGATCATGGTTGACGGAAACAAGCTGAACTCTGTTCCGGAATTCACCTACCTCGGAAGCACTATATCAAGTGATGGACGCATTGATGCTGAAATACAGAGGAGGATGGCCAAGGCTAGCGCATCTTTCGGCCGACTACGCCAGAGACTCTGGAACAACCACCATGTGTCCATTCGGGTCAAAGGCAAGATCTACCGTGCAATCATGCTATCCACCCTACTATACGGAGCCGAGGCCTGGACAGTGTACAGATGACAGGTGAAAAAGCTGCATGCCTTCATGATGCGACATCTGCGTTCAATCATGAGGCTAACCTGGAAGGACAAAGTGACAAATAAGGAAATACTCGAACGGACGGGGCTGCCCTCTATGGAAGATCTTCTGATCAAAAAGAATCTCCGGTGGACTGGACACCTCATGAGGATGTCATCAGACAGGCTACCAAAGCAGATCCTCTATTCTCAACTGTCTTCTGGCTACAGAAAGAGAGGGCGCCCTCGTCTCCGGTTCAAGGATACCATCAAGAGAAACCTGAAGCTGAGAGACATTAAGACCGACTCATGGACGCAACTCTCACAGCAGAGAGCTAAATGGAGAGCGGCAGTCAAGTAATGAAAGCAGTCTTTGTCGCATCGCGACCGACAGCATGATGATGATGATGATATATAGATAGTGTGGGGGGTTGTTGTTGTGGGTGGGTTGTTTGTTGTTGGTTGGGGGGGTGGGGTGGTTGTGTTTTTGTTTGTGTTTTGTTTGTTGTGGGGTTGGTTGTGGGTTTGGTTTTTTTTGGGGTGGTTTTTTTTTTTTGTTTTTTTTGTGTGGTGTTTTTTGTGTTTGTGTGGTTTTGTTGTGTTTTTATGGGTGAATACAACTAAGTATTCAGTCTTCTTCTGGCTGGTGTTGAACTCGGGTCGTGTGTTGTGTCTATTATGGGGCAAGCTCTAATTTAGGCTCCGTAGAAGAGGGAAGGGGGTTATGAACTGTAGGACCTAAGTGGATATCGGGGCAGTATAGCCCTTTTGGCAGTACAGCCAATGGCATGGGAGGCAACTGTGAAAAGAGTCATAACTGCGTGTGCCATCTAGCGGGAACGGCCCTTCATATCTTTCGAAACCCCGCATAAATGCGGGAACCCGCAAAGTCGGGATTTCATACATTGCCTTGGTCGCAAGGAGGTCGCAAGTATGTGAGTTCTTGGGTGGTCATAAAGTGGTCGCTAGGTAGTCGCAAGGTGTAGTGTGACTAGGGCTTAACCAGGTCAGTCTACCAGCACCAAGACACCCCACCCTGCCAGTTAAGCTAGTGACGTCTATCGGCAGAATCTGGAACCACTCTATTTGGGTACCTTGACTGCGAGCAGCGTCACAGCGCGCAAACAACCGATATAAAACATCGCTTTTCTTATATTTTATGTAAGCAGAGCACAAATCTTGAAGGGAATTTTGAATGTTTGAAGTACCAACATTTGAGTAAGTCTTTTCCCAGGAAGAAAAGTGCCAGTTGAGCTAAGAAAAGAACTGAAAAGTAACCCAACTTTCAGTGCTCGGCTGCGCTAATCGGTAAATGGCACCCATATACATTTAATATAATTTATTTGTTAAACATGTTATCTGTTTGTGTACCAAGCGGCTTGTGTATATGTGGTGCGATTTGAGAGATATTTCAATTTTTCTGTATGAAGATTTTGGGTTATAGTCCGATAAAAGTACCAGATTTTCAAAGCCAAAACAATTATCTAGATTTTTTCTTACATATCTAACTTAGATACTGGTGCACTTATTAAGCATTTGTTGCTGGTTAGACGGGGATACGGAGGCAATTTAATAGAACATGTTACTGCTGAAGCCTATGTTGTCAAGAGTTTTGGCAAACTTGCCAAAATTAATTTGGCATGTTTGCGCTTCAAATATCTACTAAAATTAGTCATTTAAATTAAAAGTTGCTTTAAATATAGGTTAGGTAGGTTATAACCATCAACCTAATATATTTATCCCAGGAAATGACATAAACTCAAAATCATCGGACTATGCAACTTTAAGCATTTTGAGCTAAGAAACATACAATTCCACACAAAACAATCAGTCACTTTAAGGCTGATATCCACATCACCATTATCAATTCTTCATCTAAATATTAAAATGCAAATGTGTCAACATACACTTGTTTCAGAGAAATATATAACCAATATCTCATTAACCCTACTCATTGTCTAGCTCTACATATGTCATTAACCATAGGGTATAAATAAAAACAGGAATAAAATAAGTAAAACTGACTCTGGCTATGCCTATGGCTCTAACACTAGTCTGAGTGCCCATATTTGTCTAAATCTAAATGCTGATGGCATAAGACGTGCTGATTAGATTGATGTAAATGCAATTCTAGATAAAAGATTAATATCTTAATTTATTATGTATATTTTTTTAGTTGGTATTCTATGTTTCAAACAAGAGCTAAGATGAGCTGAAACTGGCACATTTCATAGCTGCACCCAGTGTATTAGCATGTGCCATGTGCTTCTCGTGGGTTTGTTTTTCTTCCACGCATCCCACAATGCACCGTGCGGCTGGAATGACAAACTAGTCTATTGGGTCGCTAGGTTCTACTGATTACTCTGACCAGGACAGTCCGTGAACAAGGTCAACATTCTCACTTACTCACGACTGCCCTATATTCACACCACAAAGTGGTTCATTGGTTGGTGGCATGTTAGGGCTACTTCCTAGCAACATCTAAGGTCATATCAGGTTGGTTGGTTGGTTGTGGAAGTTTGAAGTCCTGGTAAGATCTAAGGTCATAGAATGAAAGAGAATAGAGACAGAATAAGATGGTTCAAGTGTGTAGAGTCAGAGCTCCCTCCTTACCTAATAAATGAAGGATGCAGGTGGAGTCTGAAGTGCAGAGAGGGTTTGGTTGCTGGCTGGGGGGTGGTTTGTAACCTTACGGTGGTTACTGGTTGCAGAACTGCAACATTTATAGAGAGGCTCCGATAAAGCAGCCCAATCTTTGGTTGAAGATTAATCTTCAGTAGAGAGTGTTGTAGAAGCTGGGGACATCTTTACAATGTTGTAACGGCGAAGCGTTGAGGCGGCCCCGAATCTCTTCGGCCTGGCGGTAGTTGAGCACTTGTATCCAGTCGACAGCAGCAAGGGTTTTGAGGAAGGTTGCTGGAACCACCGCTGTACCCATCTTGCATATGGGTCCCGCTGTACCCATATGCAAGATGGGTAGAGCGGTGGTTCCAGCAATGAGAACAAAGTGAGAGAAAACGTAAGGGTACAGGGCCCCCACCCAAGCACACAACTCCCCTGGTCAGGGTGAGGAGTATGCCTGGGAGGAAAAAAAAGGGTAGAGTATAGGAAAGAGAAATGAGGAGAGTTGAGTCAAAAGACCGTGTCTATTTGCTCTATGGTGACCAGCCGGCGAGCCAAAGACACGGACAGAGTAAGAGTAGAAAGTGAAATGCCGGCGGGCTCCCCCTCCTGGAACTCTTTTCAGACATATCAAGGAGGAGCAAGGCCAGTGCAGAGGAGATAGAGAGAGGTGTGGACAGAGTGCGGTCCGGATAGAAAGTGTCTCAGAAGGTCTGGGGTTTGGTTTAATCAAGCACTGCTTCTATAGTACATTGAAGGTGGATGGATGGCTCATGCACCAATCATTGCATCAGGAATAGTCAGGTGACCAATACCCTACACCAGAGCAACCCAAATACACACCACTATAGTACTTTTGTTTATTTGTTGTTTTACATCCTAGCAACATCTAATGTCATATCAGGACGGGTACCGACTTGTGACAGTGCGCACTGATAGCGACTTTATAGTGCTGCCCCACTGGGATACCAGGCCACCAGCACCATGACCTGATATCCCACTCAGTCACATTATCCTGACACTGAGCCAACCAGTCCTTGCCCTATCCTAATAATGCCGAGCGCCTAGCTAGGAAGCGACAAGTATCAATTTTTAAGTCATTGGTTTGACTCGACCAGGGTTTGAACCCACGATCCCTTGTTACTATAGTACTAATTAGGCTACACACATGAGATGGCATTTAGGCACATCTGCCAGACACAGTACGGCCGTAATCGATTAACACGACCCGAGCGACTCGGGTCACCCGAGTCGTCAGAATTTCAAATCGAACTCCACGAGTGGAGTCGAGAAATACATGCGCCATGTGCAAAACAACCCGACCCCAGTAACCCACCTCTTGGCTGGGGTTTGCTAGGAGCGATGACGTCACATCTGTGCTGGTACCTGTAGGATAACAGCTACCGGTACAGGTCCTACGTGTTGTTTTAATGCTTTTTTTTTTAATAACCCAGATTGTCAGCTTCTACAATCATAAAATACTTAAAATCCTATTTTGCTGTACATATATCGGTTATTGAAAACAAATATTAAGTTTTAGATTAAGCCACCATTTTATCCACCCCGAGCGTATTCGTTTATTCGACCCGAGACTGTAGGATGTGCGCATCCGCCAAAAGGTGGCTCGGGTCACCTGAGTTGATTAATCGATTACGCCCTTTATGACACTCAAAATAGAGTGAGTCACCAAGCAGAGGCTCCAAAGAAGGACTGTCACTGCAGAGAAGTGACACAACACGGTGGCTTTACCTTTCATAAGAACTGACACCACCGGAGGATTTTTTAAACTGGTTGGAACGGAAAATATCCCAAACTGCAAATGGGTACACAGAGCAGGATCGATCGGATGACCGACACCTTCACAGGTGGACACTCTACCGCCGGAACTACGTCTCGCTCCTCATAATGATGATACGTGATACCCAGATGTTTTGATGATTCCTATTTACAAAGGATATCAGTCTAGCTTAAAACAATACAAGTAATCTAAAAATAAATATGCAATGCAAGGGTAGTAGTCCGCAATGATCTCTCAGGCAAGGAGCCGCATCGACATGTAAGTATAGATAGGGTGATAGCATCAAGGAAACCTAGGTAGTGTAATGGTTAGCATGCTAGCCCCGAAATGGCAAGATGTGTGGGTTTGAATCCTGGTCTAGGCGCAATATTTCCCATTTTAATCATGGCGCCATGACCAGGATCCTGTTCAAGCTACATGCTGTATGGTTGTTGAACCTACCTTGTGTATGTATATACTTGTGGGGTGTTCGTAACCTTATGAAGGTTACCGGTCAGAACTGCAGCAATATAGTGAGGCACCGATAAATCGGTCCAATCTTTGGTTGAAAATTAATCTTCTGGTGGGACGGTTGTAGAAGCTAGGGGATGTCTTTACAACAATTAAACGACGAGTCGTTGTGGCGGCCCCAAATCACTCTGGTCCAGCGGTAGCACAGCAGCTGTATCCAGCAGACAGCAGCAAGGGTTTAGGAGGAAGGGAAGGGTAAAGGTGGGTCCAACGGTTCCAGCAACAAGAACAAAGTGAGAGAAATGATATGGTACAGGGCCCCACCCAAGCAAACAACTCCCTTGATCAGGGGGAGAAGTAAGCCTGGGAGAGAAAAAAAAGGGTAGAGTCTAGGAAAGAGAAATGAGGAGAGTTGAGCCAAAGGACCGTGTCTATTTGCTCTATGGTGACCAGCCGGCGAGCCAAAGACACGGACAGAGTAAGAGTAGAAAGTGAAATGCTGGCAGGCTCCCCCTCCTGGAACTCTATTCAGACAATATCAAGGAGGAGCAAGGTCAGCAGAGAGGAGATAGAGAGAGGTGTGGAGGAAGTGTGGTCTGGATAGCAAGTCTATGTATATATGTAATGGCATTGCCTCTATGTATGTAACTGTAAGCATTAAACAATGTATGGAAGTAAACAATTCGAAAGACTTACATTATATTAGTTACAATTCCAGGGGGATTAGTGTAGTAGTCTGCACTGACCTCTCAGGTAAGGAGCCACATAGAAGGGTAGGTGTAAATAGGGTGATAGCATAAGGGAGTATAGGTAGCGCAATGGTTAGCATGCTAGTGTGCCATTGTAAAGTCCACGGCTCGAATCTGTGGTTGTGTAGGCAGGCTATAGTGAAATCAATACAGGCAAAAAGAGAAAGGAAGAGTATAAAGAGTGAAAATAGAGAGAGAGCCAAGCCCTCAGGTTTATTATTTATATGGTACATGGATCCAGTATAGTATATCACCCGACCACATTCTCCCAATGAGAATCAAGCATTTCCAGATCTACCAATGAGAAACAAGCATTTTCCAGTCCCCATGGTTACACTTACAGTGATCTGCCCACCACCACCAAGTGGCATGGCTCCCTTGGTCACCACCTGCCCTGAGCTGAGTGTGTGGCGATCCATGACTAGCAGAGGGGGGAGCGGGCAGTGGGGAGAGCTCTGAGTGCCCCTTACACACTATCTTACTAGCACCACAATGTCTATTTACCAATCAATCAAGTACCACCAGCAACTACATAAACACATTTATGCACCTGGGCCTATATACCTGTTTCACAAATAGAACATTTGCATTCCCCCACCAATGCATCAATATCGGAATATTTTACACCATGTTGCAACAAGGCTCTTGATGTGATATATCATTAAAGCTGCATAATCCGATGGTTTTAAGCTTCTGCCATTTTCTAGGGTAAATACATTAGAGTTGGGTTTTGTGTTTCTGTCATTTTCTGAGATAAACATATTAGGATGATCGTTATAATCTACACAACTTTCACATCAAGCAACTTTTATCTTAAATAGCTAACTTTTGAGATATTTGAAGTGCAAACAAACTAAATTGTTTTGGCAAGCACGCCAAAACTCTGACACGATAGGTTTCTGCAGTAATAGGTTTTATTAAATTGCCTCCGTATTCCCTTCTATGTGATGACAAATGTTTAACAAGTGCACCAGTATTTAATTTAGATATGTAGAATCCAATCGAGATACTTGTTTTGGTTTTGAAAATTTGATACTTCATCGGACTATGCAGCTTTAAGATTGATAGTATATAAGCTAGTTTACTTTATTTTGAAATACCTTTTTTTAAATTTTTAATTGGCTAACTTTGGAGATATATAAATTGAAAGCATGCTAAATTATGTTTGTTTGCTTGTTGTTTTACGTCCTAGCAACATCTAAGGTCATATCAGGGCGGGTACCGACTTGTGACAGTGCGCACTCATGGCGACTTTATAGTGCTGCCCCACTCGGATACCAGGCCACCAGCACCATGACATGGTATCCCACTCAGTCACATTATCCTGACACTGAGCCAACCAGTCCTTGCCTTATCCTAATAATGCCAAGCGCCAGTCTAGGAAGTAACAAGTATACATTTTAAAGTCATTGGTTTGACTCGACCAGGGTTCGACCCCACGACGCCACAATCTACCAACACGGGAGACGGACGCTCTAACTCATTCGGCCATCCCGTCTGGCAAGCACATAACAATTCGGACACCATAATAACGGGTACTATTAAAGTTGCATAATCCGATGGTTGTGGGTTTCTGCCATTTTTCTGATATCACTAACTATATTAAATTGATTAAACCAAATATCAATATAACCATAGATGGCACAAACATAGAAAAGTATCTGAATTCATATATCTCGGACAAAAGATTACAAATGATGGGAGATGTGAGGAAGAAATTAAAAGAAGGATAACAATAGCCCGAACAACATTCTCCAAAATGTATAGAGTGTTAACATCAAGTAAGATATTAATACAAACAAGGAAGCGTATTCTTCAGTGTTATGTGTGGTCTACTCTAATGTATGGGGCTGAGACATGGACAATCTCTAAGAAAATGTACAAACGTTTAGCAGCATTTGAGATGTGGACTTATCGAAGGATGATGAAAATATCATGGACAAAGAAGATCACCAACAAAGAAGTTCTCAGAAAAATTAAAAATAAGAAAAGCTTGTTTGCCACCATACAGACAAAGAAACTTATTTATTACTTATTCTATCAGAACAGCACACCATCGGGACAAGTGGAGAACCATTGCATCCAACCCTCGACTAGAGGACGGAACTATTGATTGATTGATTAAATTGATTATTATAATCTACCTTTCTTTACTTTGAAGTGACTTTTATTTTAAATGCCTAAACTTTGAGATATTCTAAATGCAATTATGTAAGATTCATGTTGGCAAGCATCCCATAGGCTTCAGCAGTAGCAGGTTCTGATTAAAGCTGCATAGTCCGATGAAATATCAAATTTTCAAAACCAAACCAATTATCTAGATTTGATTTTACATATCTAACTTAGATACTGATGCACTTATTAAGTATTTGTTTCTGCGTAGAAGGCAATACTGAGTCAATTTAACAGAACCTGTTACTGCAGAAGTCTATGGTGTCAGAGTTTTGGCAAGCTTGCCAAAACTAATTTTCCATGTTTGCACTCAAATGTCTCAAAGGTTTACCATTTAAAATAAAAGTAACTTTGAACTAATGTAAAGTAAATACTAGTGATCGATCTAATATATTTATCTCAGAAAAAATACAGAAATTCAAAACCATCGGACTATGCACCTTTAAATTGACTCAGTATGCCCTTTGCGGCGACAAATGCTTAATAAGCGAATCAGTATCTAAGTTGGATATGTCGATCAATTCTCAATAATTGTTTTGGTTTTGAAAATTTGATGCTTCATCGGGTTACGCAGCTTTAATTTGTGCCTCAGTATCTAAGTTAGATCTGTAGAATCAATTCTAGACAATTGCTTTGGGTTTTGAAAATGTGATGGTTTTATCGGACTATGCAGCTTTAAGTTTAAGGGCACAGGAAGTGTGACTAGGGTGGAGTGGGGTGAAACAAGACTTTATTCATACTCAGTAAGAAGCTCCCTGAATGGTGCTGGTGCGATTACCTAGACACCCTGGCGATAGGTGCAATGTCTTGTACAGGAACATCATAATCCTGAGTAACAACCAATCAATGTAACTACCCGAAACCTAACCAGTCAGTCACCACGGTTGTGCACAGGAGGCCGACGACAACCGCGATCACACACACGGTTCACTACAACGTACATGAAACCTAACCCGTCAGTAACCATGGTTACATACAGGATCTCAACCACTAGCACCACCACACACTCGATTCATTACAACCTACATAAAGCCTAACCCGTCAGTCACCACGGTTGTGCACAGGAGGCCGACGACAAGCACGATCACACACACAGTTCACTACAACCTACATGAAACCTAACAGTTGTCATATACTGTTCAACAACCACCACTTGGAGCGCCACAGTCGGCAGCTGTTACACGGTCTAGTATGGGAGTTGTCCCTCTCATTTGTTTATATACACGCTCTCTGATGAAACCTAACCCGTGAGTCACCATGGTTATGTACAAGAGGCTGACCACCACACATGTGATTCACGAGAACCTACATAAAGCCTAACCCGTCAGGCACCATGGTTACATACAGATCTCAACCACTAGCACCACCACACACACGATTCACTACAACCTACATGAAACCTAACCCGTCAGTCACCTTGGTTACATAAGAATATCAACCACTAGCACCACCACACACACGATTCACTACAACCTACATGAAGCCTAACCCATCAGTCACCATGGTTATGTACAAGAGGCTGACCACCACACATGTGATTCACTAGAACCTACATGAAGCCTAACCCGTCAGTCACCATGGTTACGTACAAGAGGCTGACCACCACACGTGTGATTCACTAGAACCTACATGAAGCCTAACCTGTCAGTCACCATGGTTACATACAAGAGGATGACCACCACACATGTGATTCACTAGAACCTATATAGAGCCTCCTAACCTGTCAGTCACCATGGTTACGTACAAGAGGCTGACCACCACACATGTGATTCACTAGAACCTACATAAAGCCTAACCTGTCAGTCACCATGGTTACATACAAGAGGGTGACCACCACACATGTGATTCACTAGAACCTACATAGAGCCTCCTAACCTGTCAGTCACCATGGTTACGTACAAGAGGCTGATCACCACACATGTGATTCACTAGAACCTACATACAGCCTAATCCATCAGTCACCATGGTTACATACAAGAGGCTGGCCACGAGTGCCAGCCAGCCCACTGCCCTGCACCCACAACGGCTAGCCAAGTTCTCGCAGGCCGAGTACCTCGCATTGAGGAAGGCGGCGCAGGAGGCTGGGAAGTCCGTGAAGAAACCGTCGATGCCAAGCTGCAGGAAGTGGTCCATCTCACGGTAAGCATCCTGTGCATAGTCCCACGCCAGGTAGCGGTCCTCATTTCGGAACGTGAATGGATGCACCTTGAGCCCGACACGGTGTGCGCGCGCCGTCAAGTTGGTCACGCGCGACACCCACCCGTCTGTGCCCTTCTCGACAATGAGCCGCTTTGAGAAGCCGAGACCGTAGTAGCCGGCCGCAGCATGGCGCTCCAGGTCGGTGTCTGTCGGAGCACCACTGGTGGCGGTCCTGAGAAGCACGCGCGGCAGCGGAGAGAGCAGACGCAACGCGGCCAGGCTGGGCACGCTGAACGACTGCAGGAAGCATGGGTCGCTCTGGTGCGTGTAACCATGGCGACGCAGCAGCGCGACCAGCAACTCCTCAATGCTGGTGTTGGCGCTTTGCATGATGGGAAGCGCGTTCACCAGCTCGGGCTGCTTTGTCTCCACGTAGAGCCCAATGCGCCGCTCTCCGCTGCCGCCAGAGTGCGCTGCCACCACCAGCGCCAGCTCCTCCAACGTCGCCAGCCCGAAGTGGCCGTCGTAGCGATGGTCGCGGAAGGACAACCCCTGGCGCACGCGGATGCGCCGCAGCTCACTCAGCGTGAAATCAAAGGTGAAAAATCCGGTCACGTTGCGAGTGCCACGCTGGTCCGACACTACATAGGTGGCCCTGCGATTCGGGAACACCACCGCCACATCCGTCGTCTTCTCCGTCATCCAGTTGTCATGGAAACACGCAAGGTGCAGGTCCTTCGTCAGAACCACGTCGCATTCGATGAAGTCTGCGCCCTGAGCGACGGCCTCCCGGTAGGCGGGGACCGTGTGCTCTGGCAGAACGCCGCTCGCCCCGCGGTGGGCGATAATGAGGGGCCTGTCCGCGGGCGGCCCCAGGTTGGAGCTGGCGATAATGGGGGATTTGAAGGCGGGCGGGGTTGTCGTGCTTTGTGTACGGCCGGGCAGCCCGGCGCACAGCCCGAGGAACAGCAGCGCCACAGTGACGGCCTGACGCATCATGGACGGACGTGTGTGCAGGCCGGTATGCGCACGCGCACGCGCATCCATGTACACACACGCGACGCGACTGCACCAACGGGGACCAGTGTATTGAATGACGCGGTGCACAGGCAAGCAGGGGGAGGGGGGAAGGGGAGTGGACAGGGGTGGACAGGAGGGGGGAGGTGGAGGGGAGGGACAGGGGGAGGGGGGCCAGGCGGGGGGGAGCGGCAGGGGAGAGGGAGGAGGAGGGGAGGGGGGGGGGGGAGGACAGGAAAAGGGGAGGGGGAGGGGGAAGGGTTGAGGGCTGCACGTGGTGTGTGTGGCCTGACGCACATCATGACGGCAAGTGTTGTGTGTGTAGGTGTGTGGGGGGAGGTGTAGGTGTGTTGTTGGTTGTTGTTTTACGTCCTAGCAACATCTAAGGTCACATCAGGACGGGGGTATAAGTGTGAATAGGCATAGGTGTATGTATGTGCTTGTGTGTCTATGTCAAACATTCAGTATCAGGATAATGTGACTGAGTGGGATGTCGGGTCATAGTGCTGGTGGCCTGATCTCCCAGTGGGGCAGCACTATAAAGTCACCATGGGTGAGCACGGTCACAAGTCGGTAGGTACCCATCCTGATATGGCCTTACATGTTGCCAGGACTTAAAACTCCATTAACCAACCCCGCCATCTGAATTGTTGCAGTGTGACCCACACTCGGGACACACTGCACTGATTGGCACCTAATCTGTTATCTCGGAATTGAGCTATTCGAACTGATCAGTAGAGACCAGAGTTGCACCGGACCTTGGCTCTCTGCCATCCTTATTTGGAGTGGGAGGGGGGGGGCGTGACCTACTTCAGGAGAACAAACTGACAAAACTGGTAAACTCTCTCAATCTCGGCTTGCTCATCTTTTTTTGGTCTTTTTGTTTTTGTGACAGCTTATTTACCGTGTCCATAACGAGTAAGTCACATGGCGGCTTGTTTTCATCGCTGAACATGAACAGCAATAGTCTCAGTTTGCCTTGTCATCTTAGCTGTTAGTGGCGAGCCTTAATTATGTTAAGGCCCTGTCACATTACGACGCATCTCGCAAGTGCGCAGCCAACGCGTAAAAATCACTTTTTTACGTCGAGAAGCATCAAATTTGTTGGCATCGGGGGCAAAGTTTTTTGTTGAAGATTTATACTGCCTATCATGGATAAGCCTGAATAGGCTTGTTTTCACCATTAGACAGTTTGTCGATAGAAAGCCCTAGCCTACACTTTTACCGACCCAAGGGATTTTTAACCTCCCACACACCACATAGATATGGTATGAGAGCAACTGGCCTTTGATGACGCTGTAAGTTATACACAGCGGTGGAAATCCAAATTGGCAGAGGTGGGGGCACATGGAATCGAACCACTGACCTTCAGATTAGGAGTCCGACATAGAAAAAAGTCAGACACTCTAACCACTCCGCCACAGAGAACACCACGTTGGATGTATACATATCGTATACATAGCGTATGGCCAACGTATGACCAACATATGGCTATCGTCTCTCCCGGCGAAAAATGCTCAAATTACGCTCATGGTACGTTCACAGAACGCCGGTGAACGTTATATACATAATTCGATCACCAGAACTATGCCTCATATGTTACATACGTCAAGACACCCTGGAGAAATGCCAAACGTACGTTAGATGTAGTTTATCCATACATTATCAGTACGCGGACTGTACATTCCCACTGCCATTAACGTAGCTCAACGTAGTGAACAACGTTTGTCTAATGTACATCTAACGTACATCGACGTACGCCTAACGCATAGATAACGTACGGCAGACGTAAAATCCACACGTTGTCGAACATCGAAAGTTTTGTGCATGCACAAAACTTTGCCGACCCCGTGACGTGCGACGCCATATCTCGACAAATGTCAACGCACATTGACGTATACCAACAAGCGCCTAATGCACACATAACACATAACGACGTATCCCGATGTAGCAGCCAAAAATCACATACGTTGGCACGATGCATCGTAATGTGACGGCCCTTTAGTTTTTTTGGTTCAACATTTGCGACATTTTGGTATATATCTCTACCCGATGCGCTAGTGTTAGTAGGGATACTCAGTCTATGCTGTGACTTTGTGAGTTTGGGGTATGAGGTACGCTGTATTTGACAGTCTGCCTATGTGCTTATTCAGTGCTTCTAAAAATTGTGAATTAAAGCCATCTAAGGTCATATCAGGACGTGTACTGACTTACGACAGGGTGCACTCATGGTGAATTTATAGTGCTGCCCCACTGCCCCACCATGACCTGATATCCCACCCAGTCACATTATCCTGACACTAAGCTAACCAGTCCTTGCCCTATCCTATTAGTGCTGAGCGCCAGGCTAGGAAGTGACAAGTATAATTTTTTTAAGTCATTGGTTTGACTGGACCAACTGGAACTCGCAATCTCCTGCACGGGAAGCCTGCGCTCTATCGATTTGGCCACCGCGTCCGGTTTGTGTATGGAAATTGTGAATGAAATATGTCTACATACAATCAGCGTAATAATACTAATACAGTATAACCCCGTTGAACCAAACTTGAAGGGACCCTAGAAATTTGTTTGGATTAACCGATCATTGGTTTAACCGAGCTTTGACTTTGAATAAGCATGTATTGCACATCTAATATACAATTTAGGTGGACACTTTGATTATTGTTTTTTTATGTATGTACAGTATAACCCCATTAAACCAAGCTCGGTTAAATCAAACGATCGGTTAATCCAAACTTTTTTCGGCAGCCTGGCAAAATACTACCCTTTATCATATAAAAAGTCATTGCGGTCTCAGATGACCTTATAACCACATGAAAGTTTGGTTTAACCATACCGGAAGTGGCCTGGGGTTCAACAATTTTGTTTGGATTAACCGACTTTGGTTTAACCAATTTTTCTATATGATAAATGGTAGTATTTTGCTGGGCCGCCGAAAAGAGTTTGGATTAAGCGATCATTTGGTTTAACCGAGCTTGGTTTAACGGGGTTGTACTGTATATTTATCTAAAAGAAATGATGGAAACCCCCAAAACACACTTAAAGACACTAATGACCTTTTGGGAGAGCGGGAAATCCGAACCCATGAGTTTGTGGGTTCAAATCCTGGTCGAGTCAAACCAATGACTTAAAAATTGACACTTGTCACTTCCTAGCCTGGCGCTCGGCATTATTAGGATAAGGCAAGGACTGGTTGGCTCAGTGTCAGGATAATGTGACTGAGTAGGATATCAGGTCATGGTGCTGATGGCCTGGTCTACCAGTGGGGCAGCACTATAAAGTCACCATTAGTGCACGGCTGTCACAGTTTGTTTGTTGTTGTTTTACGTCCTAGCAACATCTAAGGTCATATCAGGACGGATACCGACTTGTGACAGTGCGCACTCATGGCGACTTTATAGTGCTGTCCCACTGGGAAACCAGGCCGCCGGCACCATGACCTGATATCCCACTCAGTCACATTATCCTGACACTGAGCACACCAGTCCTTGCCCTATCCTAATAATGCCAAGCGCCTGGCTAGGAAGCGACAAGTATCAATTTTAAAGTCATTGGTTTGACTCGACCGGGACTCGACCCCACGACCCCACGATTTACCAGCATGGGAGACGGACGCTCTAACTCATTCGGCCATCCCGTCTGCCCTATAAAACACTTTGATTTACAACCTCCATTAGATTCTATATCTCGCACTTAGATACTGGTGCATTATCGAATGATTTGGGACAGCATCGAAAGAATAATCAGTGAATTTATGACACCACCCCTTTGGATGCCTACTTTGAGATAGTCCTTATGCTAGGTACACACCTACCGTTTTTCCGCACCCACCTACTGTATACGATCTAAAACTGCCCAAAAGTTGTGAGGTGTGCACTCCCCTAGCACACCTACCGATTGCGATTCGCGACTTTTTAGGGCTAAAAACGCTTCCTTACGATTGCGATTCGCGATTTGAAAAATGAATCGGCCCGTTTTCAGTTTTAAGCGGGTCGGGTCGGGTCGCGAATTTTAGTGCGCGAATCGTAAACGGTAGGTGTGTACCTAGCATTAGGCAGAGAGGTCATTAACCAATTAAGCCAACCTCATTAGTCTGGTTGACCGGACGCGGTGGCACACTCGGGAGAGCGCAACCGGAAGGTCGGGGTTCAAATCCCAGCTGGGTCAAACCAATGACATATAATATTGTCATGGGGTGATGAAAATGGGAAATATTGTGCCTAGAGCGGGACTCGAACCCACATCTCTTTGCATTCCGGGGCAGTGTGCTAACCATTACACCACCTAGGCTCCCTGATATCAACACACTACCCCCGCCTACCTGTCTATGCGGCTCCTTGCCTGAGAGGTCAGTGCAGACCACTACACTATTGATACTTGTCGCTACCTAGACTGGCGCTCGGCATTAATAGGATAGGACAAGGACTGGTTAGCTCAGTATCAGGATAATGTGACTGTGTGGGATATCGGGTCATGATGCCAGAGGCCTGGTCTCCCAGTGTGGCAGCAGTATAAAGTCGCCATGAGTGTGCCCTGTCAGAAGTCGGTACCCGTCCTGATATAACCTTAGATGTTGCTAGAACGTAAAACAACAAAACACAAATTGGTCTGCTTCTCGTTCTAAATACAGGGTACGCCTCATTCAACTGAGACGGCTCCGAGACGTCGTTTGGCTTATTTGCATTCAGGGTACGCCTCCGAGTCATCTCGGACACGTCTCCCTTTTCAGACTGGAGACAAAAAGCACCTCGAAAATGGCCACCATATTCAGTGGTTTCAGCCAATCAGAGGTCTTCTTTTCCATTTGGCTTCCCCCTATGGGGGCCACCATTTTCGAGGCGACCAACAGCTAAAGTCGTTCAGACTAGCGTGACGTCAGAAATTTCTCCGAGGGGCCTCTAAGGCGTACCCTGAACGCGGCCCAGGTGAGGCTTAGTCAGGTTCCAGGAGGTTTAGTGGAAGTTTGATGGCATCATACATGACATGGCATGACACTGCTTAATGGAGGTGTCCTCTAGACCAGACGGGATGGCTGAATTAGTTGAGCATCCGTCTCCCTTTTTGAGAGATCGTGGGATTCGAACCCTGGTTGAGTCAAACCAATGACATAAAATGTTGGTATCTCGCAAAAATGCGCATTGGTTTGGATGCAACAGAGCGTTCGAGGCAGAAATAACGACAGAGAAAGAACAAAGTTATAAATAGAGGACAAAAAGCACAATTTTATTCATCGCTGCTACAAAGCATTACACGGTGACTGGACGGAATGTTTAATGCAGTAACTGACTAGTAATAGGATATACACTTAACATGGTTTTGGCAGTTTGCCAACTAGTGGTCCACAACTGGTTCATCAAAGGCTGTGGTATGCATTGTCCTGTCTGCGGGAAAGTGCATATAAAAGACCTCTTGCTGCTTACTCGGAAAGAGTAGCCTATGTGGCAACAGCAGGCTTCCTCCAAAGAAATATTTCAGAATTACCATATGTTTGACGTCCAATAGCCGATGATAAAAATCAATGTGCTCTAGAGGCGTCGTTAAATAAAACAAGCTTAACTTTGCCATCCACCTCCTGTAGCGGAGTCATATCAAACAATACGAGTCTGCTTTCCCCAATCTCTTTGATTCCCCCATCTCCTCAAAATTGCTTATCCAACATTCTTACTATTCTGACCTTGGATGCTTTGATAAACAGGATGGTCCATAAATATTGATGTTCTACTAGAATCTCAGTTCAACTTATGCGGCTCAAAGATGGTTACATCACGTGACCAGATTTCTAGTTTACCTTGTGCAGCTTTAAGATGACGTCATGTCATTAGAATTCTAGTTAAGTTACACAACTTTAAGATGGTGACATCATGTGGCTAGAATTTGAGTCAACTTGTGCAGCTCTAAGATGACATCATGTTATTAGAATTCTAGTTAACTTGTGCAGCTCTAAGATGACATCATGTTATTAGAATTCTAGTTAACTTGTGCAGCTCTAAGATGACACCACGTTATTAGAATTCTAGTTAACTTGTGCAGCTGTAAGATGACACCACGTTATTAGAATTCTAGTTAACTTGTGCAGCTTTAAGATGACACCACGTTATTAGAATTCTAGTTAACTTGTGCAGCTTTAAGATGACATCACGTTATTAGAATTCTAGTTAACTTGTGCAGCTTTAAGATGACATCACGTTATTAGAATTCTAGTTAACTTGTGCAGCTTTAAGATGACATCACGTTATTAGAATTCTAGTTAACTTGTGCAGCTTTAAGATGACACCACGTTATTAGAATTCTAGTTAACTTGTGCAGCTTTAAGATGACATCACGTTATTAGAATTCTAGTTAACTTGTGCAGCTTTAAGATGACATCACATTATTAGAATTCTAGTTAACTTGTGCAGCTTTAAGATGACACCATGTTATTAGAATTCTAGTTAACTTGTGCAGCTTTAAGATGACACCACGTTATTAGAATTCTAGTTAACTTGTGCAGCTTTAAGATGACATCACATTATTAGAATTCTAGTTAACTTGTGCAGCTTTAAGATGACACCACTTATTAAATTCTAGTTAACTTGTGCAGCTTTAAGATGACACCACGTTATTAGAATTCTAGTTAACTTGTCAGCTTTAAGATGACACCTGTTATTAGAATTCTATTAACTTTGCAGCTTTAAGATGACATCACGTTATTAGAATTCTAGTTAACTTGTGCAGCTTTAAGATGACACCATTTATTAGAATTCTAGTTAACTTGTGCAGCTTTAAGATGACACCACGTTATTAGAATTCTAGTTAACTTGTGCAGCTTTAAGATGACACCACGTTATTAGAATTCTAGTTAACTTGTGCAGCTTTAAGATGACACCACGTTATTAGAATTCTAGTTAACTTGTGCAGCTTTAAGATGACACCACGTTATTAGAATTCTAGTTAACTTGTGCAGCTTTAAGATGACACCACGTTATTAGAATTCTAGTTAACTTGTGCAGCTTTAAGATGACATCACGTTACTAGAATTCTAGTTAACTTGTGCAGCTTTAAGATGACATCACGTTATTAGAATTCTAGTTAACTTGTGCAGCTTTAAGATGACATCACGTTACTAGAATTCTAGTTAACTTGTGCAGCTTTAAGATGACATCACATTATTAGAATTCTAGTTAACTTGTGCAGCTTTAAGATGACATCACATTACTAGAATTCTAGTTAACCTATGCAGCTTTAAGATGACATCACATCACTAGAATTCTAGTTAACCTATGCAGCTTTAAGATGACATCACATCACTAGAATTCTAGTTAACCTATGCAGCTTTAAGATGACATCACATCACTAGAATTCTAGTTAACCTATGCAGCTTTAAGATGACATCACATCACTAGAATTCTAGTTAACCTATGCAGCTTTAAGATGACATCGCATCACTAGAATTCTAGTTAACCTATGCAGCTTTAAGATGACATCACATCACTAGAATTCTAGTCAACCTATGCAGCTTTAAGATGACATCGCATCACTAGAATTCTAGTTAACCTATGCAGCTTTAAGATGACATCGCATTACTAGAATTCTAGTTAACCTGTGCAGCTTTAAGATGACATCACATCACTAGAATTCTAGTCAACCTATGCAGCTTTAAGATGACATCGCATCACTAGAATTCTACTTAACTGATGCAGCTTCATGAAGATGACATGTTATTAGAATTCTAGAACTTATGCAGCTTCAAAATGGTGAAATCAAGTGACCAGAATTCTAGCTAACTTATGCAGCTTTAAGATGATGACATCAAAGCATTAGAGGGATTCTAAGTTAACTTGTGCATCTTTACGATGGTGACATCACGTGACCAGATTTCTAGTTAACTTGTGCACCGTTAAGGCTTTTCAAGGCTGTTTTTTTAAATAGGAATTCAAGACTATTTTCATTTGGATTTGAGGGAAAAAACAAACGACAGCAAATGGCGATTTCGGACTAATTTAAATCAGTGGGGACAAGACTAATTACCCAAAATAGGTTAAATTCAAGGCTTTTCTAGACAAATTACCAAAATAGGTTAAATTCAAGGCTTTTCAAGACAAATTACCAAAATAGGTTAAATTCAAGGCTTTTCAAGACAAATTACCAAAATAGGTTAAATTCAAGGCTTTTCAAGACAAATTACCAAAATAGGTTAAATTCAAGGCTTTTCAAGACAAATTACCAAAATAGGTTAAATTCAAGGCTTTTCAAGACAAATTACCAAAATAGGTTAAATTCAAGGCTTTTCAAGACTAATTACCCAAAATAGGTTAAATTCAAGGCTTTTCAAGACAAATTACTAAATAGGTTAAATTCAAGGCTTTTCAAGACAAATTACCCAAAATAGATTAAATTCAAGGCTTTTCAACACTAATTACCCAAAATAGGTTAAATTCAAGGCTTTTCAAGACAAATTACCAAAATAGGTTAAATTCAAGGCCTTGAAATGGGGAAAATGAAGTTCAAGACTTTTCAAGACGGACGGACCCTGACCTTTACAGGCATCAGAGAATATCCAACCAGATCCCTTCCTTCATTTGAGGGACTCTATATCAACAATATTTTTAATATCACATTTCAGGGTTTTCCTTTCCCCCATTATTGAAGGTACAGTTCAGACGGCAGAAACAAAGTAACATCTAGAAAATAAATGAGACAAATAAAGTTGCATAGTCCGATGATTTTAAGTTTCTGTCATTTTCTGAGATAAATATATTACATTGATCACTATAATCTACCTTAGATTAGTTTAAAGTAACTTTGGACTTGGGATATATCTGATCTGTAAACAATAAACACGCAGCCTTAAATCTGGCATGCTTGTCAAAACTCTAATGCCCGGTACACACCTAGCGTATACGATCGTTTTCCCGCACCCACCTAGCGTATACGATCTAAAACTGCCCAAAAGTCGTGAGGTGTGCACTCCCCTAGCACACCTACCGATTGCGATTCACGACTAAAAACTAATTTTTAGGGCTAAAACGGTAGGTGTGCGCTAGCACTACGATTGCGATTCCCGATTCGAAAAATGAATCGGCCCGACTTCAGTTTTAAGCTGATCGGGAGTTTTAGTGCGCGAATCGTATACGGTATGTGTGTACCTAGCATTACTCCATAGATTTTAGTGTCTTGACCTGTGATACGGTAGTTTTGCCCTGTGGTAGTCTTGACCTGTGATATGGTAGTGTTGACCTGTCAGATGCTAGTGTCTTGATTTGTGATATGGTAGTCTTGACCTGTGACAGCAGTTTTGACCTGTGCAATGCTCGAGTCTTGACCTGTGATACAGTAGGTTTGACCTGTAATCTGGTAGTCTTGGCCTGTGATATAGTAGTGTTGACCTGTGAGATTCTAGTGTCTTGACCTGTGATACAGTAGTTTTGATCTGTGAGATGCTAGTATCTTGACCTGTGATACAGTAGTTTTGATCTGTGAGATGCTAGTGTCTTGACCTGTGATACAGTAGTTTTGATCTGTGAGATGCCAGGATCTTGACCTGTGATACAGTAGTTTTGACCTGTGAGATGCTAGTGTTTTGACCTGTGATACAATAGTTTTGACCTGTGAGATGCTAGTGTTTTGACCTGTGATACAGTAGTTTTGACATGTGAGATGGTAGTGTCTTGACCTGTGATGCAGTAGTTTTGACCTGTGAGATGCCAGTATTTTGACCTGTGATACAGTAGTTTTGACCTGTGAGATGCTAGTGTTTTGACCTGTGATACAGTAGTTTTGACATGTGAGATGGTAGTGTCTTGACCTGTGATGCAGTAGTTTTGATATGTGAGATGCTAGTGTTTTGACCTGTGATACAGTAGTTTTGATATCTGAGATGCTAGTGTCTTGACCTGTGAGAGTAGTTTTGATCTGGGAGATACTAGTATCTTGACCTGTGATACAGTAGTTTTGACCTGTGAGATGCTAGTGTTTTGACCTGTGATACAGTAGTTTTGACCTGTGAGATGCTAGTGTTTTGACCTGTGATACAGTAGTTTTGACCTGTGAGATGCTAGTGTTTTGACCTGTGATACTGTAGATTCTTGACCTGTGAGATGAGTTTCTTTACCTGTGATCTAGTTTTCTTGACCTGTAAGATGCTATTGACAGGACCTTGGCTTTTTGGTGTATTGACCTGCAGCACCTTGACCTATTATAACTTATACGTCATTGACCGTTGACCTATTTTGAGGTCTTGACCGTTGACCTATTTTTGTATCTTGACCGCTCACCTATTTTTGGATATGGACCATTGACCCATTTTAAGGTCTTGACCATTGACCTATTTTTGGACCTGACCGTTCACGTATTTTTGGGCCATGACCGTTCACCGATTTGGGTCATGACTGTTGACCTATTTTGAGCCTTGCCCGCTGACCTACTGTGAAGTATTGACCATTGACCTATTTTTACCGCTGACCTATTTTAAGGTCTTGACCGTTCACCTAATTTTGGAATCTTGACCGTTCACCTATTTGGGGGCCTTGACCTTTCACCTCCTGGCGTCCTTGACCTTTCACCTCGCTGGCATCCTTGACCTTTCACCTCACTGGTGGGGGCCTTGACCTTTCACCCTACAGATACCCGGTGGCCTTCAGGATTTCAGCAGCTAGTGTTGTCAAGGCGACCTCTGCGTGTGAACTGAAAAAGATTTTTTTTTTTTTAAAGAAATTGAACACAGGCAACAAAACTAACTTTTCAGATCACCTGCCCACCAGAAGTGTTCCTGCACCTATCAGCCAATCAGATTCAAGACCTTTTTAAGACATTTTAATACCAATTTTCATACACTGAAAGACCTTCTTTCACAGCAAATGTAACATACATATTTAATTAAATACTAACAGAAATGAGTGAGGCGATGCAATTTATGGATCTCTATGTGGACGATTACTTCACTGGCCAGTCTTGTCTATAGCGTCAACTTCGAGACATTTCAACTCCACAGCATTTGTGCTTCGTGAAGACAGCTGCTAAAACATCTTGAAAAATATTAAAGTGGCCAAATCCAATTTAAGACCCTTTTAAGACCTTTCACAGAAAAGTTACCATATTTAAGGCTTTTGAGGGCCTTGAAAATTGTCTAAGCAATTTAAGACTTTTTAAGGATCCACGGAACCCTGACCAGGCATGTGGGCTGACAAAAGCTACTTGACCAACTTGAAAAAAGTGATACAAGATGGCGCATTCTGGTGTATTTTGACGAAAAATGCTAAAATGGTTCTTTGGCAGAAGACTACAAATTAAAAGTGGGAAATCGCGGGGGGGGGGGGGTATTTGACTATATCTTAGGGAGATCTCCCGCCAAATCAGGAGGCCTGTCGCCTCCATGTTAATAGCACAGTTTCACGACTCAAGCGCACGTGAATTAAATTAGTACAATCATCTGACTCAGTCAGCATATTCCAAACAAAGCGAAAGGCAGTGGTCTACCTTGCAATCTGGACGAGCGTTGAGATGGCACTGGCCAGACGCTGTCCATGCTGTCTCATCTGCTCTGCGTGTGTCTTGTCAGTACTGATCTGTTGAGAGAAAGATTGTTTGTTTGTTGCAGGGTCTGTACACATGTGAACATATGGAATTCAAGGCTATTTCAAGGCTTTCCAAGGCTGTTTTTGATAGGAATTCAAAACTATTTTCATTTGGATTTCAGGAAAAAACAGCAATGGTGAATGGCGATTCCAGACTAATTTAGGTCATTGGGGTCAATTTAATGGAATTCAAGGCTTTTCAAGACTAATTACCCAAAATAGATTAAATTAAAGGCTTTTCAAGGCCTTGAAATGGGGCAAATGAAGTTCAAGACTTTGCAAGACTTTCCATGACCTGATATCGCACTTAGTCACATTATCCTAATACCGAGCTAACCAGTCCTTGCCCTATCCTATTAATGCCGAGCACCAGGCTAGGAAGAGACAAATATCAATTTTGTAAGTCATTGGTTTCACTCGACCAGGAATCGAACTCCCGATCTCCCGCATGGGAAGCCTGCGCTCTACCGCTTCAGCCACCATGCCCGGTCTCCATTGCGAGTGATGTGATCCATGAGCATTGCTCAGACAGATGCGGTACATTCAGTTTTCTCGATGTTGCAAATTACTTACCATTCTCTTAATTATTCTGAGGATAATTTTCTGTTTCTTCGCATCTGCCTTGCTCAGTGCTTCACTGTACGCATCCTGCAAGAAAAACATATGCATGTGATTAGATGTACATGGAATATCGAATTGTTTTGTCAAATAAAGGAAAGCCTGTTTTATTTAACGACGCCTCTGGAGCACATTAATATAGTTTAATGTATCATCGGCTATTGGTCATCAAACATATGGTCATTCTGACATATTTCTTTGCAGGAAACCAGCTGCCGCCTCATAGGCTACTCGTTCCCATAAGCAGCAAGGGGTCTTTGATATGCACTTTCCCACAGACAGGACAGCAGATACCACATCCTTTGATGAACCAGTTGTGTCCCACTGGTTGGAACGGAAAATAGCCCAAACTGCAAATGTGTCCACTGAGCAGGATCGATCGGATGATCAACACCTTCACAGGTGGACACACTACCGCCTGAGCTACGTCCCACTCACGCAGCTAGTTCTTAGACTTACCATGTTCTCTATGGACATCGACTTAGGGTTCTCTCCGCCATATAACTGGACGAGCAGCGACAGGCACTTTAGGGAGGTGTCCGCAAGGTCCGAGTCGTCATACGTCAGCTGAAATGTCATTAGCGTCCACTGTTATTTTTATTTAATTTTCGGTATTTTCTTCTTTTTAAAATAATTTTTGTAATTTTTTGTAATTTAAAAAAATGTATATCTCCTATAGTCAGTTACTCACAAGTTGGATGAAGAGAAACACAAAGTTCATGATGTCTCCTATATTCAGTTACTCACAAGTTGTGTTAGGAGAGACACAAAGTTTATGTCTCCTACAGTCAGTTACTCACAAGTTGGGTGACGGGAGATACAAAGTTTATGATGTCTCCTATAGTCATTTACTCACAAGTTGGGTAAGAAGAGGGACACAATTTATGTCTCCTATAGTCAGTTACTCACAAGTTGGGTGACGGGAGATACAAAGTTTATGATGTCTCCTATAGTCAGTTACTCACAAGTTGGGTAAGAAGAGGGACACAATTTATGTCTCCTATAGTCAGTTACTCACAAGTTGGATGACGGGTGATACAAAGTTTATGATGTCTCCTATAGTCAGTTACTCACAAGTTGGGTTAGGAGAGACACAAAGTTTATGATGTCTCCTAATCCCATAGTCAGTTACTCACAAGTTAGGTGAGGAGAGAAACAAACTTTATGTCTCCTATAGTCAGTTATTCACAAGTTGGGTGAGGGGAGATACAAAGTTTATGAAGTCTCCTATAGTCAGTTACTCACAAGTTGGGTGAGGGGAGATACAAAGTTTATGATGTCTCCTATAGTCAGTTACTCACAAGTTGGGTTGCGGGAGATACAAAGTTTATGAAGTCTCCTATAGTCAGTTACTCACAAGTTGGGTGAGGAGAGACACAAGGTCAGTGAAAGTCTTGCTCGTCAAAAGAAGCTGTTCAGCGTACTCTGCCTCCTTCGAACTGCTTTCCACGCGCAACTTCTTGGCCTAGTCAAAAATGAATTGCTTGGTTGGTTGTTAGAGTTTTCAGCCACATTATCCTGACACTGTGCCAACCAGTCCTTACTCTATCCTAATAATGTAGAGTGCTTGGCTAGGAAGCAACAAGTATCAATTTTTAAGTCATTGGGGTCGAATCCATAACATTAGTAACATAGTGCTAGGAGAGTAGTGTTTGTTTGTTTATTGTTGTTTTACGTCTTAGAAACATCTATGGTTATATCAGGACGGGTACCGACTTGTGACAGTGCACACTCATGGTGACTTTATTGTGCTGCCCCACTGGGAGACCAAGTCACCAGCACCATCACCCGATATCCCACTCAGTCACATTATCCTGACACTGAGCCAACCAGTCCTAAGCCTACCCAAATAAAGCCGAGCGCCTGACTAGGAAGCGACAAGAATCAATTTTTAAGTCATTGGTTTGACTCGACCAGGGTTCGAACCCAATTTTGTAAGTCATTTATTTGACTCGGCTGGGTTTTCAAACGTCCCGACCTTCCACATAGGAAGCCTGTACTCTAACCGATTCGGCCACCACGTCAATCGTTTAATTGCAGAACACCGTACCTGCAGCGCCTTCCTGACGACATCAGAGACATACTTGAGAATGAAATGCAGAGTCTCGAGAAGACTCTGCAAGATGGCGATGGCCAACTTGATATCCGCGTTGTTTTCTGCGTTCATACACAACCCGGTAAGCTCCACGATGAGGGCTGTTATCTTGTCCACCAGACCTGCAGGGAGCATCAGACAGTTAGCGAAAGGTTAGACCAGACGTGCATTGATTGCAATATTTACCAGAAATCAAGTCATACAAAGTTTTCAACATTTTCACAAAGTGTAGTACTTTTCCAGACCCCCCCCCCCATTCCCTACCGTCCCCTCCGCACAAAAGTAGTACACATCAACATTTTAATACGGAACATAAAGCATGCCGAATAAATATTAACATTTTTATTAAACGAGAAAAGTTGTACTTGACTGCCACTTACTGGTTTCCCCGTCGTATGCTTTGAACGACAATAAAAATCTCGAAACCCTTGGATGACCCCATAAACAGGTGAGTCTTCAGAATGTATCAAAAGTTTTGGTTGTAATTCTCGCATTGCGTTTGATTCGCGGCATGGGGAGGGAAGTGCTCCCGCCATTCAGTGCTCCTCCCTCCGGACTCGCGTCTCGAACTGACGGCACCTAAGGCGCCACCGCCCGCCCGAACCCACCGCTTCACTGCTCCACCGCCTGCAGCCGCCAAGCCATCAACACTTCCATTTTCTCTCCACCCACCCACCCTTGCGTTTACTATTTCCTTTTTCTTCTTTGTAGGGCTGAGGCTGTACAGGGCTCTCTTCTCCTAAATAAAAACTTTATACTTATATCTCCAGCCCGCCCTTCCACGTTATCCGTCCTCTCCGCCCCCGTTCGCAAATTAAGGTTGGTTGGTTGTTGGAGTTTTACGTCCTGGCAACATCTAAGGTCATATCAGGACGGGTACTGACTTATGACAATGCACACTCATGGCGACTTCATAGTACTGCCCTGCTGGGAAATCAAGCCATAGGCACCATGACCCGATATATTTATATCCCACTCAGTCACATTTTCCTGACACTGAGCCAACCAGTCCTTGCCCTATCCTATTAATACCGAGCACCAGGCTAGGTAGCGACAAGTATCAATTATATAAGTCATTGGTTTGACTCGACCGGGAATCGCGCAAGTCCCAAACTTCCACACGGGAAGCCTGGCGTTCTACGGATTCGGCCACACCGCGTCTGGTTCACAAGTGGCAAATCAGTATCCGTCCTGATGTTTCTAGGGCAGAAAAGAAGAACAACACACATAACAGATAAAGGATAATTATACTATCTCACTCAGTGGCGGATTTAGGGGAGGGGTAGGGGGGGAAGGTTGGAAGGGAAGGTGAATGGCAGCAGAGGGAGAGGGAGACCAAGAATATCATGGTTTACAAATATTTCACAGTGGACAGGCTTGAATTATTCACAGTCTATCAGAACAGCACAACATCGGGACAAGTGGAGAACCATTGCATCCAACCCTCGACTAGAGGATGGAGCTATTGATTGATTGAGGGGGGGAACATTTTTTTCTTGAAGATTTATACTATCATGGATAAGTCTGAATAGACTTGTTTTCACCATTAGACAGTTTGTCGATAGAAAGCCCAAGCCTACACTTTTACCGACCCAAGGGATTTTTAACCTCCCACACCACATAAACATGGTATGAGAGCAACTGGCCTTTGATGACGCTGTACGTTATCCACAGCGGTGGAAATCCAAATTGGTAGAAGTGGGGGCATGGGGAATCGAACCACCGACCTTCAGATTAGGAGTCTGACCAGAAAAAAGTCAAGACACTCTAACCACTCCGCCACAGAGAACACCACAACATGAGAACATGCCCCCCCGTAGTCAGTGAAAAAAATATCACATTTCCTAGTGACAGTGTAGAGTTATAACCTAAAACATTGTTCTCGGGTCCCACGAAATCCCTTCATTTTGGACGTCTGTTTTTGAAAAACTTTTTCCCGAGGGAGGGGACACCCTGTCCCACTACTCGGCACTTTGCGCCTCGATCACTGTGCCACCCCGTTAGTCCGACTCCTGGATCTGCCCCTGTCACTGGATGACCTGATAAGAGTTGCGGCTGACTGACTGTGCTACAAACCTTGCTCATAAAGCTCCACCATGTTGGTTTCTCTGTGAGACACGAGGATGTTCAGGATAGCCACCACTTGGTGCATCGTGCTGCTCACCGGGTTGTTCTGGTGGTCCTACAAAAACAACCAACAATATTATTTATCAACCCCAATACTGCAAAAAAAAACAATCAACAACACAACACTTTTTTTTTGTGGGGGTACATTAGTTGTTTAAGCAGGGGAAATTTCAATCGCGGACGATTGGTCTTCCTCATTCCACCGCTCCTTGCCCTATCCTAATAATGCCGAGCGCCTGGCTAGGAAGCGACAAGTATAAATTTTTAAGTTATTGGTTTGACTCGACTAGGATTCGAACCCACTACCCCGACTTATAAACCACTTTAAATTATATTAAATTATGAAGGGTTTTGATAAAATAGATATGAACCAATTTTTCACCTTGAATAAAAGAGAAGGCAGTCGGGGGCCATACTCACAAACTAGTAAAACCCAGAGCCATTTCAAAGTTAAGGCAACATAGTTTCTCAAACAGGATCATAAATATATGGAACAGTCTCCCACAAAATGTTATTGATGCCGAGTCAATTAATTCATTCAAGAATAGATTAGAAAAAGCATGGGCTGATGATCCAGGGAAATTTGACCCCTTATTCACCACATGCTACTAATTACTCCTTGTGTTGCTTATTTACTTGCACTCAAGCAAAAATGAGAGACAAATAAGTGTTCACACTTCCTGTCTACCATTCGCTATATCGCTATATTGCTGTCGTGGGGAGGTGATGAAAATGGGAAACATTGCGCTAGACCGGGGTCCGAATCCACACTTCTTGCCATTCCAGGCTAGTGTGCTAACCATTACACCACCTAGGCTCCCTGATGCAATCACCCTATCCACGCCCATCTGTCTATGTGGGTCCTTGCCCGAGAGGTGAGTGCAGATTACTAGTACTAAACTCGTCCCCCCGGGAATTGTAAGTCTTTTAAATGGTACTAATACTAGTTCTAATTGCAATGTAGCTAAATATTCCATAATTTAATTATTTCTGTTAACATATCAATCAATCAACTATAATAGGCCTTGGACCTGTTAGCCGCTCTTAATTAATATAAATAAGCCCTGTTTACACGGGCGAGTTAAGCCGCGTCATATAAATCGCCTTGTCTAGTTCGGTTTACATTCGCCGTGTGGATGCGACTCTGAGGTGGATTAGGGCTGATTCGCCTCAACTATTTCGCCTCAAGTAAACCGCGTCGTGAGGTAGTATTGATGAAGCGAACTAGCTTAAGTCGGCGCACCTTGCTTGTGTGGACGATAGCGGATTAGTTGAGGTGGCTTAAGCACGTCACACGCATGCGCAGTCGAGACCTGAGTTTGTTGATTTTCCGGTCCATTAAAAGCGCATATTATATAATTTGGTCTATGAAACTGCTAGCTGTGCACAGATAGTTTTTTTCATAATTTATTCTAAGGTTTTCACTGCCCAGCAGAAGTTTTGACCATTCCAAACCAATACGATTCAGTCCATACATATCTAGGTCGAACCCACACTCTCTCGTGGCGACGGCGACTAACCGAAACTGGTGCTGGTTACTATGGACTTGCTCATGCGCAGATATCGATTTCCGCCTTAAACCGCCCCAAGTACTGCGTGTGTGGACACGCCACACTTTCATGCCTAGTTCGCCTCATCTAGTTCGCCTTATCTAGTTTGGCCTAAAGTTGTGGGTGTAAACCCAGCTATAGAGACAGTTCTTCAGATGTGGTGGATTGTAGCAACTGTCGCTGGCTCCAAGATATACGAAATGCTTGACCAGTATGCATCCAGTCGGGACTTGAAACAGTTCACCGACTCTGCTGCTACGACACACTCCGGCAAGTCATTCCACAGGTCAACCACCCTAAAGCCGAAAAAGTTGTGTCCTCAGCTTCAGGGAGTGTCCTCTGGTCCTGGTGTTGGAGTCTCTGATAAGGGGGCTGCCTGTCTTGTAGCAAATATTCATGTGAAAAAAGTGTACAGGTGCGTAACTACATCATCGCACTGTAAGCACATGCGAACAATTTCTCTCCGCATCCATACTAAATCTTTTATAATACTCACTTTTTAAAATTGTGTGCTTACAATTCTTTTTAATTTCCTGTAAGCAAGTGCGAACAATTTTGCACTTACAAATTTTTGTTAGAAAATAGTTTCTGGCTATGCCACTGACATGACCCGATCTTTAATGTAGCGATCCCTCACTTACCTTAGGTTGGTTTGCTTGTTGTTGTTTTACATCTTAGCAACATCTAAGGTCATATCAGGACATGTACCGATTTGTGACAGTGCGCACTCATGACGACTTTATAATGCTGCCCCACTGGCAGACCAAAAACCACCGCTGGCACCATGACCCGATATCCCACACAGTCACATTATCCTGACACTGTGGCAACCAACCAGTCCTTGTCCAATCCTATTAATGGCAAGCGCCAGGCTAGGTAGTGAAAAGTATCAATTTTATAAGTCATTGGGGTTTGACTCGGCTGCGATTCCAACTACCGACCTTCCACATGCATGGGAAGCCTGCACTCTACTGATTCGGCCGGCGGACATGGTGGCCTAATCTGTAGAGCGCAGGCTTCCTGTGCGGAAGGTCGGGAGATCAGTTCCCAGTCGAGTCAAACCAATGACTTACAAAATTAATACTTGTCATTACCTAATAGGATCGGACAAGGACTGGTTGGCTCAGTGTCAGGATAATGTAACTGGGATATCCGATCATGATACCGGCGGGGTGGTCTCCCAGTGGGGCAGTGCTATAAAGTCACCATGAGTGTGCACGGTCATCACAAGTCTGTAGGTACCCGTCCTGATATGACCTTTAGATGTTGCCAGGGCGTTAAACCCCTACAACGAGTACTTACCATGAGGACTTGAAAGAGTACCGCAGTCAAGCCCAGCTTCTCAAACTGTCGAATGAAGGCGGAGTTCTGTTCGAGGAGAGCCAGCAGCAGTTTGAGCCCGTAGGACGGCAGCGGGTCCGGCTCCAGCAAGATCTGCTCATACCTGCTCAACGCAACAAGGTTTGGTGTTTTACATCCTAGCAACATCTAACTTCATATCAGGACGGGCTCAACGCAACAAGGTTTGGTGTTTTACATCCTAGCAACATCTAACGTCATATCAGGATGGGCTCAACACAACAAGGTTTGGTGATTTACATCCTAGCAACATCTAACGTCATATCAGGACGGGCTCAACGCAACAAGGTTTGGTGATTTACATCCTAGCAACATCTAACGTCATATCAGGACGGGCTCAACGCAACAAGGTTTGGTGTTTTACATCCTAGCAACATCTAACGTCATATCAGGACGGGCTCAACGCAACAAGGTTTGGTGTTTTACATCCTAGCAACATCTAACATCATATCAGGACGGGCTCAACGCAACAAGGTTTGGTGTTTTACATCCTAGCAACATCTAACGTCATATCAGGACTGGCTCAACGCAACAAGGTTTGGTGTTTTACATCCTAGCAACATCTAACGTCATACCAGGACGGGCTCAACGCAACAAGGTTTGGTGCTTTACATCCTAGCAACATCTAACGTCATATCAGGACAGGCTCAATGCAACAAGGTTTGGTGTTTTACATCCTAGCAACATCTAACGTCATATCAGGATGGGCTCGACCCAACAAGATTTGGTGTTTTACATCCTAGCAACATCTAACGTCATATCAGGACGGGCTCGACGCAACAAGGTTTGGTGTTTTACATCCTAGCAACATCTAACGTCATATCAGGACGGGCTCAACGCAACAAGGTTTGTTGTTTTACATCCTAGCAACATCCAACGTCATATCAGGATGGGCTCAATGTGACAAGGTTTGGTGTTTTACATCCTAGCAACATCTAATGTCATAACAGGATGGGCTCAACGCAAAAAGGTTTGGTGTTTTACATCCTAGCAACATCTAACATCATATCAGGACGGGCTCAACGCAACAAGGTTTGTTGTTTTACATCTTAGCAACATCTAACATCATATCAGGATGGGCTCAATGCAACAAGGTTTGGTGTTTTACATCCTAGCAACATCCAACATCATTTCAGGACGGGCTCAATGCAACAAGGTTGTTTGTTGTTGTTTTACATCCCAGCAACAATCAAGGTCATATGAGGACGGGCTCAATGCAAAAAGGTTGTTTGTTGTTTTACATCCTAGCAACATCTAACGTCATATGAGGACGGGCTCAATGCAACAAGGTTGTTTGTTGTTGTTTTACATCCCAGCAACATCTAAGGTCATATCAGGACTCATTTGCAACTGATAGTTTCATTTATATTTTCAAGGCACTGCACAGTCGGGAGACAAGTGTTCTGGCGCTGACAAGAGATATTATTCAATGAATAAACTACATTCAGTCAAATAAAAGAATGGATTGTCGACTCACAGCGGAAGGAGTGACTCGGCGATGATCTTGTGGAGGCGGTGGTTCTCCGCTTTGTGAGTGCCCGCGTTGAAAGTGTCCATGTTCAAAAAGATGGAGGCCATCTCTGAGAAGAGACGCAGGGACAGAGCACGTGTGTCGCCTGAGGAAAAAATAAAACGCAATAGTCTCTTTTTAAAATTTCGGTGTAAAATTTGTTTGTTTATTGAAGTTTTACGTCCTGGCAATAATTAAGGTCATATCAGGACGGGTACCGACTTATGACAGTGCGTACTCATGGTGACTTTATAGTGCTGCCCCACTGGGAGACCAGGCCACCAGCACCATGACCCGATATCCCACCCAGTCACATTATCCTGACACTGAGCCAACCAGTCTTTACCTTATCCTATTAATGCAGAGTGCTTGGCTAGGAAGCAACAAATATTAATTTTATAAGCCATTGGTTTGACTCGACCGGGAACCGAACTCCGACCTTCCGCACGCGAGACTCGCGCTCTACCGATTCGGCCACCGCCCCCGGTAGGCTACTACTGTCAGTGATTGGTGTTGAGAGAAACTAAGTGTTCCCCTACCGGCAGAACTTGACACTAGTGTGGCGAGCGGGGGAAGGATCCTGTCGATGACTATCGGGTGGAAGTCGGTGAGGATGTTTGGGTGCTGCGCAATGACCTCCAGAACCTGGAACACCGTGTGGATGAAGTCCTCCGTACCCGCAGTTCCTGCAGCGTAAACACAGAGAGATGGTGGTGAGGTGCACTAATTGATTAACGCGATACTAGAGCTGCGTTCAAGGTATGCCTCAGAGATATTCGGATGTAGGCCTAGTCTGAATGACTTTAGCTGTTGGATGCCTCGAAAATGGCGGCCTCGATAGGGTGCAGCCATTTGCAATTGAAAAGAACAGCTCTGATTGGCTGAAACCACTGAATCCGGTGGCCATTTTGGTGGCGCTTCTTGCCTCATATCTGAAAAGCGAGACGTCTCGGAGTCGACTCCGAGGCACCCCTTGAACGCGGCCCAGCATATGTATATACAGTAAAATCTCTCTAACCAACCACCTCCACAGATCGACCACTCCCCTATATCGATCGCTTTATGTGGGTCCCAAACAATCGCACATACAATACCATTGTAACAATATAAAAAAACTCCCTAACCTCCCTAAATGGACCATTTAAACTCGGTCCCAGGGTATGTCGATTTATAGAGGTTTTACTGTATTGTCATTTATTGTTTGTTTGTTGTTTTACATCCTAGCAACATCTAAGGTCATATCAGGATGGGTACTGACTTGTGACAGTGCGCACTCATGTCAACTTTATAGCGCTGCCCCACTTGGAGATCAGGCCACCAGCACCGTGACCTGATATCCCACTCAGTCACATTATCCTGACACTGAGCCAACCAGTCCTTGCCCTGTCCTAATAATGCCGAGCGCCTGGCTAGGAAGCGACAAGTATAAATTTTGATGTCATTGGTTTGACTCGACCAGGGTTCAAACCCATGATCCCATGGTCTACCAACACACGAGACGGACGCTCTAACTCATTCGGCCATCCCGTCTGGTTGGCATATATTGAGACTTACGGTAGAGTTACAGATTGTTCAGGTTGAGGCCACCAAGACGCGTAACCCTATCGTTTAGTCTTTCATGCTGGGGTTGGGTGGATGGGTAAAAGGTAAAGCAAAGGAAAGTTTGCTTTATTTAATGACGCCTCTAGAGCACATTGATTTTCATATCATCGGCTATTGGACGTCAAACATATGGTCATTCTAACATTTCTTTGGAAGAAACCTGGTGCCACCACATCGGCTGCTCTTTCCGGTAAGCAGCAAGGGGTCTTTAATATGCACTTTCCCACAGAGAGGACAGCACATACCACAGCCTTTGATGAACCAGTTGTGGACCACTGGTTGGAACGGAAAATAAGTGATGAATATTCATGGCTTATATTTAATGAATATGGGGGTGGGTGGGGGGGGGGCGGATTTAGTTGTTTAATGGTGGAGGGTTTGTACACATCACAGAAGATGCTTCCCATGACCTGATATCCTACTCAGTCACATTATCGTCATATTGAGCAAACCAGTCCTTGTTCTATCATATTAATGCCGAGCGCCAGGCTAGGTAGCGATAAGATTAAATTTTGTATACCATTGCTTTGACTCGGTCGGGGTTCGAACCCACGACGTCCCACATGGCAAGCTTGGCAGCACTCTTACTGATTCAGCCACTGCCTTCAAAGCATAATTATGTTACAATAAAATGTGTATTCTTATAACAACACACATTTATTCACATATTAATAACTGTATTCATACAATAACTTAGGATTATGTGCATAATAATACGTTATTCAAGAGCTAACTGCTAACAATTCTTCAAATAACATCATACCCCGACCTCACAAATTCATCGCGTAAACTGAGTATCCCTACTAACACTAGCGAATGGGGTAGATATATACCAAAATGTTGCAAACGTAGCACCGAAAAAACTAACATAATTAACGTTAGTCACAAACAGCTAAGATGACAAGGCTACTACCAAATTGAGACTATTGCTGTTCAGCAACGAAAACAAGTTGCATTGCGACTTACTCGTTATGGACACGGTAAATAAACCATCACAAAAAAGTGAGAAAAAGGTGTCTACATGAAATAACAACTATATGCATAATACATGTAGATTTGTTTGTTGTTTTACGTCCTAGCAACATCTAAGGTCATATCAGGATGGGTACCGACTTGTGACAGTGTGCACTCATGGCGACTTTATAGTGCTGCCCCACTGGGAAATCAGGCCTACTGCTGGCACCATGACAACCAGTCCTTGCCCTATCCTATTAATGCCGAGCGCCTGGCTAGGTATCAATTTTAAAGTCATTAGTTTGACTCGACCGGGAACCGAACTACCGACCTTCCGCACGCGAGGCCTGCGCTCAATCGATTAGGCCACGGCGCCCGGTAAATAATACATGTAGAATAATAAGTAATAATTAGTAGTAATAATCAATAAGTAACAATAATGGACAATAACAATAGTTCCTTTCCGTGCCTTTATACTTGCATTATACTTATGTTACATATATATACATATATATTATATAATAGCACGCAATTATCATTATTACTATTATTATGTGCATGTTATTTAATAGCACAACATTATCATTTGCATAATGCGCAAACATATACACAGCCACACACACAAAAATAGCCAGCCAAGCAAATGCCGTGTCAACTACTCTGTACAAGTATGATAAGAGGACAGAAGCTTTCAAACACAAAACATTAAACGCAGTATATACACATCTTCAAAACGAATAAAGGTTTTCTTTAAACAAAAAAAAACTCACAAATCACGACTTCAACAAGGGAATGAGCCTGGAAATGATTCTAGTTGGATCCTACTGAGGTACATTATGAATCAATATTAACCTACTTACTAACTCAATAGGCCACACCTGAGATTACCATGAACACAAGTTCAATCACAAAGGCCCACCCTACATCCCACCATCACCCTTTCAACGAGTATGTTACCACTAGAAAGATAATCAGTTATGCCCCACCCCCTACTAACGCTTACCATACTAGTCTAACATAGTTACCTCCCCGCATATGTTTTTTTTTTTCTCTTATCTTCTTCTTTACCTATCATTCATGTAATACCGATGTTTTGCTTATTTCGCTGTAATTGTCTATCTGTATATTGTTGTAGATTTGTTTACTGTGTAGACGCAATTGTCATTAGGGCTGGAAGATCAGTGCATTAGCACTGACAACATGTTATTCAGAGGAATAAAAACACTTAAACAAAAAAAAGAATTTTAATTTGTGATCATGCAGGATGTAGCAGTCTACTCGCAGGGCCATAGCTAGGAATTTATATTTGTGATTAGATTTGTTTGTGAGCGGATAAATTATTGGAATAATTCCCAATTTTGTTTTGTTTATTTGTTAGAGTTTTACATCCTGACAACATCTAAGGTCATTTCAGGATGGGCACCGACTTGTGACAGTGCGCACTCATGGTGACTTTATAGTGTTGCCCCACTGGGAGACCAGGTCGTCAGCGCCATGACCCAATTTCCCACTCAGTCATATTATCCTCACATTGAGCTAACCAGTCCTTGCCCAGGATAGGTAGTGACAAGTATCAACTTTGTAAGTCAATGGTTTAATTCGGCTGGGATTCGAACTTCCTACCTTCCGCACAGGATTTACTTAACTTGATCACAGGTTGTTTATATCACTTGATTACAACTTGCTTACTTAAAGTTGCATAGTCCGATGGTTTTGAATTTCTGTATTTTTTTCTGAGATCGATATTAGATCGATCACTAGTATCTACTTTACATTAGTTCAAAGTTACTTTTATTTTACATGGTAGACTTTTGAAATATTTTGGGTGCAAACGTGGAAAATTAGTTTTGGCAAGCTTGCCAAAACTCCGACACCATAGATTTCTGCAGTAAGAGGTTTTGTTAAATTGACTCAGTATTGCCTTCTACACGGAAACAAATGCTTGCATCAGTATAAGTGCATCAGTATCTAAGTTAGATATGTAAAATCCAATCTAGATAATTGGTTTGGTTTTGAAAAATTGATATTTCATCGGACTATGCAGCTTTAACTTGGCCACAAACTTTTTACATAGCTTTATAGTAACCTACTTACATACATTGATCACATGTTACTAACCTAATTCGATCCAGGGTTCCTACACTCATCAGTCAATCACTTTTAAGACCTTTTAATACCAATTTTCATACAATTTAATACCAATTTTTGTGGCAAATGTAGTGTACATATTTAATTAAATATCAAAAGAAATGAGTGAGGTGATGCACTCTGTGGATCTCTATCTGGACGATCACTTTGCTGGCCAGTCTAGTCTGTGATATAACGGGTCTGCTACAGGCTTGCACAATCAATCTTTTATTTGTGCTTTGTGAAGATAGCTGGTCAAACATCTTGAAAAGCGGCAAATCCAATTTAAGACCTTTTTAAGACCTTTCACAAAAAAGTTACCAAATTTAAGACTAATCAATTAAACACTTTTTAAGGATCCGCGGGAACCCTGTCGATCAGAAGCTGTTAATTTAAACTGATTGTACGTGACTAACTTCATCTGTAATCAAAAGGAAACATACACACACACACACAAAGCGGTGTCAGAGGTGAAGGTCAAGTCTGAAGGTCACATTAAGGTCAGGAGAGCACACAAAGCAGTGTAAGAGGTGAAGGTCAAGTCTGAAGGTCACATTAAGGTCAGGAGAGCACACAAAGCGGTGTAAGAGGTGAAGGTCAAGTCTGAAGGTCACATTAAGGTCAGGAGAGCACACAAAGCGGTGTAAGAGGTGAAGGTCAAGTCTGATGGTCACATTAAGATCAGGAGCGCACACAAAGCAGTGTAAGAGGTGAAGGTCACGTCTGAAGGTCACAATAAGGTCAAGATAGCACACAAAGCGATGTCAGAGGTGAAGCTCAAGTCTGAAGGTCACATTAAGGTCAGGAGAGCACACAAAGCGGTGTAAGAGGGGAAGGTCATGTCTGAAGGTCACATTAAGGTCATGAGAGCACGCAAAGCAGTATAAGAGGTGAATGTCAAATCTGAAGGTCACCTTAAGGTCAGAGGAGCACACAAAGCGGTGTCAGAGGTGAAGGTCAAGTCTGAAGGTCACATTAAGGTCAGGAGAGCACACAAAGCAGTGTAAGAGGTGAAGGTCAAGTCTGAAGGTCACCTTAAGGTCAGAGGAGCACACAAAGCGGTATAAGAGGTGAAGGTCAAGTCTGAAGGTCACATTAAGGTCAGGACAAGGAGAAAGACAAATCACGCATGAATTTCTCCTTTTAAATAAATAATAAATTGCAAAAAAAACTGAGGGAATTATATCGATCAAACACTTAAAATATTAATATAGTACATATACCTAGGACTTTCGCTGTTGAAATGAAAAGAGCACAAGATTTGAAATGAATAAATACAGTTTTGTCGCGATTCTTTAAAAATAAAAAATAAATGAAAACAAAGTATTGGACGTTGGAAAAGAGTTTGTTGTTGTTTTACGTCCTAGCAACATGTATGGTCATATCAGGACGGCGTTGGAAAAGAGTTAGCATTCATATGTATTGGTTGGTTGGTTGTTGGAGTTTTACCTCCTGGCAACATTTAATGTCATAAAGGACGCCATATGTAATGGTTCCCTGTTCAGAGGCAGAGAACTCTCATCCTGAAGGCGACATGATTGATTAATAATCGGTTTGGACAAATAGGTGCTTTTGTACAATGTATCCAAATTGTGGCAAATGTTGACTGATAATTAATTCAACACAGATATAAGTTCTATTAAATCTATATCTATGTATATATTTCAACACGTATATAAAAATTACCCCATACAATACAAATTTATTTATATACATTTCTTTTCAGTTTGAAATGGCACTAGTACAACTTTTAATGTAATTTATAAATTCTTAAAATTTAATCTGATGGAGCAACTAAAATCGATAGTTGCTTTTTAGGTAAACGAGTATCTGAATTGACTGGTAAAACAACCAACTTTCGACTCTAGTCGATGATCATCCCACCACTAACTTTAACTAAGATCAAAAGCATATGATAACATCTATGTCACGTCTATTCTTGTTGTCTATTGAGGGTTTTACGTCCGAGCAACATCTATGGTCATATAGGGTTTTACATCCAAGCAACATCTAAGGTCATATCAGGACTGCATATGTAATGGTTCCCTGTTCAGAGTCAGAGAAGTCTCATCCTGAAGGAGACATGATTGATTAATAATCGGGTTGGACAAATAGGTGCTTTTGTACAATGTATCCAAATTGTGGCAAATGTTGACTGATAATTAATTCGACACAGACATAAGTTCTATTAAATCTATATCTATGTATATATTTCTACACATATATAAAAATTACCCCATACATTACAAATATATTTTTATATATTTATTTTCAGTTTGAAATGGCACTAGTACAATTTTTTATGTAATTTATAAATTCTTAAAATTTAATCTGATGGAGCAACTAAAATCGATAGTTGCTTTTTTAGTAAACGAGTATCTGAATTGACTGGTAAAACAACCAACTTTTGACTCTAGTCGATGATCGTCCCACCACTAACTTTAACTAAGATCAAAAGCCTATGACACGTCCATTCTTGTTGTCTATTGAGGGTTTTACGTCCTAGACACGTCTATGGTCATATAGGGTTTTACGTCCTAGCAACGTTTATGGTCATATCAGGACGGGTACCAACTTGTGACAGTGCGGAGACACGTCCATTCTTGTTGTCTATTGAGTGTTTTACGTCCTAGACACATCCATTATTGTTGTCTATTGAGAGTTTTACGTCCTAGCAACATATATGGTCATATAGGGTTTTATGTCCTAGCAACGTTTATGGTCATATCAGGAAGGGTATCAACTTGTGACAGTGCGGACTTAGGACGACTTTATAGTGGTGCCCTACTGGGAGACCAGACCGATATCCCACTCAGTCATATTATCCTAACACTGAGGCAAGCAACCACTCCTTGCACTATCCTAGTAACGCTGAGAGCCAGGTTAGGGTAAAATGTTCAGTTTGACTCAGCAGGCGATCGAGCTCATGACCTAGCTTGGTTCCCTGCCACAGTCGCGTGAACTTTAGGCTTGGCATAAAATCATTAGATCATCGGGACCAGTGTAGGTGTTCTTCTACGCATGTTCTACTCTGCGACGGAGCCATCAAGGTGTTAAGCCCATAAGCCAGTTATATTCTGCAAAAACTATGTGCCGGCATCTCACTTTGAGAGCTTTATTTTAATCACGTATGTTATGGGAATGTAAATATCAATCCCGAAATAGATGCCGGGATTGGTATATGTTATACGCTTAATGCCTTGATGGCTTATGGGCTTAACACCTTGACGGCTCCGCCACAGAGTAGCGCATGCCCTGCGGAGGAACACCTACACTCGTCCCTCCCATCATGGCTTCCATATATGGTCTGATGAATTAATGATTTGTGCCAAGCCTAAAGTCTACACGACTGTGGCGTGGAACCAAGCTAACTTATGACCTCGTTAGTTAATACAAGATGCGCGATGACCTTGACATTGACCGTGACCTTGACCTACCTGTGGCGGCCTGGATCTGGGTCGCGCCTGCGTCGATGGATCGCACATGCGCAAAGAAGGCCCCGAGGTTCTTTATGAAGGCTTCGTTTACGATTCTTGGTCGGAATACCTGAAGGTGAGGAAGGGAAGGATCAGCGTTCACACACTTGAAGAAGTCACTTTTGTTTGTTTGACGTCCTAGTAACGTCTAAGGTCATATCAGGACAAGTACCGACTTGTGACAGTATGCACTCATGGTGACTTTATAAGTCCTAAACAGTGGTCCACAACTGGTTCATCAAAGGCTGTCATATGTGCTATCCTGTCTTTTGGAAAGTGCATATAAAAGACCCCTTGCTGCTTATCGGAAAGAGTAGCCTATGTGGCGGCAGCGGACTTCCTCCAAAGAAATATGTCAGAATGACCATATTTTTAACATCCAATAACTGATGATAAAAATCAATGTGCTCTAGAGGCGTCGTTAAATAAAACAAGCTTTTTATTATAAGTACTGCCCCACTGGGAGACCAGGCCACCAGCACCATGACCCGATATTGCACTCAGTCACATTATCCTGACACCAAGCTAACCAGTTCTTGCACTATCATATTAATGCCGAGCACCAAGCTAGGAGGCGACAGGTATCCATTTTGTAAGTCATTGTTTTTTTTTATTTCTTGAAGATTTATACTGCCTATCATGGATAAGTCTGAATAGACTTGTTTTCACCATTAGACAGTTTGTCGATAGAAAGCCCGAGCCTACACTTTTACCGACCCAAGGGATTTTTAACCTCCCACACCACATAGACATGGTATGAGAGCAACTGGCCTTTGATGACGCTGTAAGTTATACACAGCGGTGGAAATCCAAATTGGCAGAGGTGGGAGCATGGGGAATCGAACCACCGACCTTCAGATTAGGGGTCCGACCTAGAAAAAAGTCAGACAATCTAACCACTCTGCCACAGAGAACACCAGAAGTCGACCGAGAATTGGTAGGTCAGCGCTCAACTGATTCGGCCACCGCGTACGGTGTGTTGATGTCCATGTGAAAGCGCGAAGTACCTGGCTGGAGATGAAGTGTTGGATGACGGGTATCATGGGAAGTGACACCTTCAGTTGCTTCACCTGGATCGTCGACGGGTGTTTTCTACCAGAAACCGCATCCAGAGCAGACAGGATGTCCTCTGTGGGTGGGAGCATTAGATCGGATTGGATCGGATTGTATCGGATCGGATCGGATCGGATCATCAGATCAGATTAGATTAGATAAGATTATATCAGATCAGATTAGATTATATCAGATTAGATAAGATTAGATTATATCAGATTAGATCAGATTAGCTAAGATTAGATAAGATTATATCAGATCAGATTAGATCAGATTAGATTAGATTAAAGCACTTTCCAGGACAAGGCAAACATAGACAGACCTGCCTACCCATATGATTTTTTGCGCATTTTGCACACACCTTTAAGTCGGTGTACGCCGATACGCAAAATCATACCTGTGTACGCCCAAAAGGAGAAAGAGAGACAGACAAGAGAGATCGACAGAGAGATCGACAGATATCCAGATTCACATAGATACAGATACACACAGATACAGACACAGATACACACACATATACAGATACACAGAGAGAGACAGAGAGAGAGAGATAGAGAGAGAAAGAGAGAGAGAGAAAAGGAGAGAGAAAAAGAGAGAGAGGGAGAGAGAGAGAGACAGACAGAGAAAAAGAGAGAGAGAAAAGAGAGAGAGATGCGATTAAATTTGGTTTATTTGTTTGAGTTTTACATCCTAGCAATATAATATCTAAGATCATATCAAGACGGACACCAACTTATGACAGTGCACTCTCATGGCGACTTTATAGTGCTGCCGCACTGGGAGTGGGAGACAAGGTCGCCAGCACCATGACCTGATATCCCACAGTCACATTATCCTCACAGTGAGCTAACCAGTCCTTGCCCTATCCTAATAATGTCAAGCGCATGACTAGGAAGCGACAAGTATCAATTTTATAAGTCATTGGTTTAATTCGACCAGGGTTCCAATGACTTAGCAAAATGGGAGACGGACGCTCAACTCATTCAGCACCCCAGACAAGTGGACGCTTTGAGCTCTGTACTGTAACTGCCTTCATTACTTATTAGTCAGTCCTTATCTCAGGTACTGGTCACATTTTTTTTTGTTCAAGTGCTTTTATTCCTCTGAATAACATGTTGTTAGTGTTCTGGTCTTCCAGCCCTAATGACAATTGCCACTACACAGTAAACAAATCTACAACAATATATAGATAGACAATTACAGGGAAATAAGCAAAACATCGGTACATGAATGACATGTAAAGAACAAGATAAGAGAAAAAGAAACATATACGGGGAGGTAACTATGTTAGACTAGTATGGTAAGCGTTAGTAGGGGGCTGGGGCATAACTGATTATCTTTCTAGTGGTGACATACTCGTTGAAAGGGTGATGGGGGATGTAGGGTGGGCCTTTGTGTTTGAACTGGTCTTCATGGTAATCTCAGGTGGGGCCTATTGAGTTAGTAAGTAGGTTAATATTGATTAATCATCTAGGATCCAACTAGAAACATTTCCAGGCTCATTCCGTTGTAAGCGAGTTTTTTGGTATCACCTTATCAGCTGGCTGGGCAATTAACATACATTACAGCGTCTGGTCTAATGGCGATGACATAAGAATATGCATACTCACTCATGACAGCGGGCACCATGTCAACCAGTGTGGTGACCAGCCATTCTAGACACTTGCTGAGGTAGTCGAACTGACACTGGTTCTCCAGCTTACCCGTCGACTGCTGCCTTCGACTGTCGCGCTCAATGTACATCACCAACCTGTGAGCGATAATAGGCAACATTGGGTTTCTGTTATTCTCTGAGATAAATAAATCAGATAAATAAATCAGGTTGATCGTTATAATCTATTTTACTTTGGTTCGTGGTAATTTGTTAAATTTTAAATGGCTAACTTTGTAGATATTTGAAGCGCAAACATGCTAAATTAATTTTGGCAAGCACGCCATAGGCTTATGCAGAAACAGGTTCTATTAAATTGACTCAGTATTCCCTTCTATGTGGCAACAAATCCTTGATAAGTGCATCAGTATTTAAATTTAAGTTGGTTTGTTGTTCTTTTATGTCCTAGCAACATCTAAGGTCATATCAGGACTGGTACCGACTTGTGACAGTGTGCACTCATGGTGACTTTATAGTGCTGTCCCACTGGGAAACCAGGCCGCTGGCACCATGACCTGGTATCCCCCACTCAGTCACATTATCCTGACACTGAGCACACCAGTCCTTGCCCTGTCCTATTAATGCCGAGCGCCTGGCTAGGAAGCGGCAAGTATAAATTTTTAAGTCATTGGTTTGACTCGACCAGGGTTCGAAACGACGACCCCAAGATCTACCAGCATGGGAGACGGACGCTCTAACTCATTCGGCCATCCCGTCTGGTAAGTCTAAGTTGGATATGTAGAATCAAATCTATGTGAGTGGTTTGGTTTTGAAAATCTGATGGTTTATCGGACTATGCAACATGAGGGGATGTAGCGGCTTCACGCCACAGGTGCGAAGCCAACATCAACCATATTAATTGTCAAAATCACCAGCAAAGGAAATTTTCACAGAGAAGGCAAAGCAATTTAAACTGACCGCACTAATCCTTAAGATTGATATAATACAGTACAACCCCAGTAAACCAATCTCGGTTAAACCAAACGATCGGTTAATCCAAACTTTTTTCGGCGGCCTGGCAAAATACTACCATTTATCATATAAAAAAGTTGGTTAAACCAAAATCGGTTAAACCAAAGTATCGGTTGATCCAAACAGAATTGTCGGCCCGAGGCCACTTCCGGTACAGTTAAACCAAACTTTCATGTGGTTTTAAGGTCATCTGTGACTTTTTTATATGACAAATGGTAGTATTTTGTCGGGTCGCCGAAAAAAGTTTGGATTAACCGATCGTTTGATTTAATCGAGCTTGGTTTAATGGGGTTAAACTGTATATGCATAAAAAACAATAATCATAGTGTCCACACACATTCATTATTACATTCATAATGCACCAAAGTTATTGCCAAAGCCAAGTCAAAGTCGAAGTTAAAGCTCGGTTAAACCAATGATCGGTTAATCCAAACAAATTTCTAGGGTCCCTTCAAGTTTGGTCTAACGGGGTTATACTGTATTACTATATTAATGGCACTGTACGGCCTAAGTTGATGATGGGACATAAAGTATTCTACACATTACGGGGAAACCCACCAGACGGGGTGGCCGAATGAGGTGAGCGCCACCTCCTGTTTTGGAAGAGCGGGGGATCCAGACCCATGGGATCATGGGTTCAAACCCTGGTCGAGTCAAACCAATGACTTAAAAATTGATACTTGTCACTTCCTAGCCAGGCGCTCGGCGTTTTTTAAAATTTTTATTTATTTTTTATTGAGGCTGTATTTATACTGTCCATAGCATATAAGCCCGGGTACCCAGGCTTGTTTTCAATGCTGGCCAGTTGTAGTGTTGGTGTTATCTTATCACACAGTAGCTGCTGATAAGTTATTTGATTGCCTGCATCTCAGTAACAGATAGATAATTGGTTGGTACGGTTAGTAGCCTATGTTAGTTTTTTTGGATTTTCTTGGCATATATGTATTTTATTTTGTTCTACTCTTATTACTAGACTAGCCTACTCCTATTTACATATCATAGTCTTGTACGTAGCTGTGTTATCTGGCTACTTTTGACATGGTTACCTTCTATTGGGCATCCCGCTGGTGGGCCGCGACATATCACATGCCCCTTTGCAGTGCAGCTTACTGGGGGTTTCCTAGCCTTACTTTGCACAGATATTTTTTAGGGCAAGGACTGGTTGGCTCAGTGTCAGGTTAATGTGACTGAGTGGGATCTCAGGTCATGGTGCTGGTGGCCTGGTCTCCCAGTGGGGCAGCACTATAAAGTCGCCATGAGTGCGCACTGTTACAAGTCAGTACCCGTCCTGATATGACCTTAGATGTTGCTAGGATGTAAAACAAAAACAAATAAACTACAGCGAAACAGTAAAGGTTGGCAACCTTGTAATAGATTTGTTGTTGGAGGTTTACGTCCTGGCAGCATCTAAGGTCATATCAGGACGGGTACCGATTTGTGACTGCGCACTCATAGCGACTTTATAGTGCTGCCCCACAGGGAGACCATGCCCGCCAGCATCATGACCCGATTTCCCACATTATCCTGACACTGAGCTAACCAGTCCTTGCCCTATTCTATTAATGCCGAGCGCCAGGCTAGGTAGCGACAAGTATCAATTTTATAAGTCATTGGTTTGACTCGGCTGGGATTCCAACTCCCGACCTTCCGCACGGGAATCTGGCGCTCTACCGATTTGACCACCCCCATCCAGTAATTTCAGAGTTAGCTGGTTGGTTGGTTGTTGGGAGTCTTACGTCCTGGCAACATTTAAGGTCATTCCGAGTTAGCAGACGACATTCAAATTCAATATTAAACAGGCTAAAGAGGTTATCGAAAATTTCCCACATGCCCTTAGATGTTGGCAGGATGTAAAACCCCAATAACTGACTGACTGACTGACTGACCTGCTCTGGCAGCACACGAGCAGCATCTCCTGGTTGTTCTTGATTAGTTCCAGTATTACGAGGAACGCCTTCCCACGGATCACCATTGACGGGCTTTCCAACAGACGCATGATGTTCCGCACAAACTCCTGGGGAGAAAAACCCCAACAAAATAACAATAAGGTCAGTGCTGCCACTCTGAATTTTTTACCAAAACTTCTTTGGACAAAAAATAAACAAATTAATGTTATTCATATATGAGCCTGACTCAAAAGGTGATAACTCTTTTTTTGTGTCCATTGTAACGATTGACACAAAACAGCACAGAAACGGTTACACTGAAAACACAAGGATATTTGCTTCAAATCAATATGTATTCTATTGGGATTATGAAACACCATGTAAAAAACAAATCAGTTTATCCTGAGCAAATGTATAAGCAGATAGTGTGTTGATCATTACAATGGACAAAGTTTTGTCCCATATTACTTAGCACCTTTTGAGACAGTCTCATATATCGTGTCAGTGGCATAGCACTGGTCTTCCGGCCGTAAGTGTTACAGGTATATCGGTATTTACACAAATCTTTTACATGGTTTATATCGTAAATTGAAGTATGAAGTAAATTCTGAAATTAAAGTGTACACAATGAAATAAGTAATGAGCATGAGGTACATTAAATCATTTTACATTTACATAGAATTTGTCTATCGATGAACATGTCCTGATTTCATCAATCTTTCTTATTACATCTTTTTCCAACATGTAAAATATTCTGATTTACTGCATTGGTGAGGGAATGCAAATGTTCTATTACTGATCAGGTGTACGTGATCAATCGCATGTATGTATATATGTAGTTGCCGGTGGTGCCTGAGTGAGATGTAAATAGACATAGTGGTGCTGGTAGGACTGTGTCTTAGGGGCACTCAGAGCCTTCCCCATCCCCCCTCTGCTAGTCAGGATCACCACACTCAGGCTCAAGCCAGGTGGTGGCCAGGGGAGCCACACAGCTTGATGGTGGTGGGCAGATCACTGGTAACCATGGGGACCAGGAATGCTGAATCCCTATTGGTAGAGCTAAGAATGCTTGTTTCCCATTGGGGGAATAGGGTGGGGTGATACTCTACAATGAATCCATGTACCATATAAATAATAAACCAGAGGGCTTGACTCGCTCTCTTCTGTCACACTTTATACTCTTCCTTTCTCTTTGTCTGTATTGATTTCACTATAGCCTGCCTACACGGCCACAGATTCGAGCCATAGACTTTACAACGTGTTTGTTTGCTCAAAGAGCAGTCTGTAGGTTATCTGTATATTAGTTCCAGGGCTCATGATTTTGTATTCAAAATTATTTGTTTATAAGGGTCAGTGGGAAGACAACCATTAATGGTTACACTATTTCTACAATTTCTATTGTCAACAGGTTGGTTCATGTTTGTAAAATATGTATCGAAATTGTGAATAAAAAATTGTTGAGTATCTAAAACTAGAATATTCCTATTGAACTGATATTTATCTATAGACCTATTTCATATGACGTCAGATTAGGTATCTAGGTCAGTGCGCGTGCCTTTTGGCTGCAGGACGACACACTGTCACATTGCAAACTCAATGGCCGTGAGTAATCTTCATACAGAAAAAGTTAAATATCTCCTAGACACAAACCGCTTGGAACACATATAGAAAACATATTCAACGAATAGATTATATTAAATTTATGCGGTTAGGGTTCTGCATTTCTATTAATTTTGAATAAAATAGACGTTTTGCACTGCACGTATCAGAAAACTCAATGCATTGTCAATGGCCGTGAGCAATCTTCATACAGAAAAAGTGAAATATCTCTAAAATGACACCACCTAGAAACAAACTGTTTGGAAGACATATAGAAAACATATTCAACGAATAGATTACATTAAATTTATAAGGTTAGGGTTCTGCATTTCTATTAATTTTGAATAAAATAGACGTTTTGCACTGTGCGTGCCGGCAAACTCAATGCATTGTCAATGGCCGTGAGCAATCTTCATACAGAAAAAGTAAAATATCTCTAAAACCACACCACCTAGAAACAAACTGTTTGGAAGACATATAGAAAACATATTCAACGAATAGATTACATTAAATTTATACGGTTAGGGGTTCTGCATTTCTATTAATTTTGAATAATATAGACGTTTTGGACTGCGCGTACCGGCAAACTCAATGGCAGTGTGCCTTCGTTCTGCAGCCAAGCTGCGCGCGCATACACAATGTTTACAAACATTGAAAGTTCCTTGTCTAACTCGAAATGACCATGTCCAGCATTAAACCTTATTACAACTCTGCCTATATTGGATATGGAGCTAACTTCTACACACTTTCTATACTCCTTGTCTAACTCCAACTGACCACGCCCTGCATTAAACCTTATTACAACTCTGCCTATATTAGATATGGAGCTAACTTCTACACACTTTCTAAATGCCACGAAACTACTCACATCGATCCATGTAATATTGGAAAGCTTCTTTTATTTATTTACCGACACCTCTGGAGCGCATTGATTTTCATCATCGGCTATTGGACGTCAAACATATGGTCATTGTGACATATTTCTTTGGAGGAAACCCGCTGCCACCCTATAGGCTACTCGTTCCGATAATCAGCAAGGGGTCATTATATGCACTTTCCCACATGCAGGACAGCAGCGTTTGATGAACCAGTTGTAGACCACTGGTTGGAACAGAAAATAGCTCCAACCCCAAATGTGTCCACTGAGCAGGATCGATAGGATAACCGACACCGTCACAGGTGGACACTCTACCGCCTGAGCTACGTCCTGCTCCCTCAAAATGCAAGCAAAAAATAACGAGAGCAGAAGGTGCTTGCTACCTTGTCCTGTATGAGTCTGGTGAGCCTCAGCTCAGACGTGATGAGAGTTGCGAACATTGTGATGACCGCCTGCTGAAGGCGCGGAATGGGAAGTGCCATGGTGGTCAGGATCTTCGGCAAACCGACCTTCTCAATCACATTCTGGAAGACGTTTACACTGTGTTTTGTGAGTCGTGCCAGCGCCTGCAAATAGTAATAATAACAGTAATAATGTTGGCAATGGTGATGATAATGATAATAACAATGGTGAATAAAGGCGAAATTAATGGTAACAATAACGGTAACAATTAAGTATGTTGTGGATTCAACATGTTTAATTCGCGAACGAGGCAAGGCGACCCCACACAGCACATGATCCCTAGCCTCCCCGCTCCTCACTTCTCGCCTGACACTCGCTCTGGCCACTTCTCTTTCCCACCCACCACCTTTTCTCTGAGGGGTTAAGTGCTGACACTCTTTTCTTATCTCTACCTCTCTTGTTACCGCATTTGTACTTATCTTGTTATCTACTTATACAGAACTTGGCATCACCATGATGCCTCCTCTCACCGAACACTGCTTATGATGTACAGAAGCCAGCCTTCCTCGATTACACTCGCGCCAGTCGCACCAATTGCTGAGTCAGCCTCATGCCAGCCTCACGCGAGGTTATGATTACATATTGATGATATATAAAACTAATATTTATACTCTCGTTGAATAAATGTATTGTCTGAAACTCCTTGTTTGTCTCCTTGTCTGAGTGATGCGAATAATGGTAATAATTATGATAACACTAATGGCAATAATAATAATGTACTTACTAACAAAGCGGTGATGCGCAGTGAGTCTCCTGTAGCGTGTGAGAAGACGTACCACAGCAACTGGCCAATTTCGTTAACAGCAAATTTCTGAAAGCAATAGATTCCGTCACTTGTTACTGCACACAGCTATTTTGATACACAGAGGCCTTAAGAGCAGAATCACACTAGTCACATGTATTCAGAGCAGAATCACACATCACATGTATTCAGAGCAGAATCACACTTTTTTTTTTTTTTTTAAAGTTAAATGGAGAGAGCGGGTGGAGTGAGAAATGAGAAGAGGAGTGGAAAGTGGGGTGGGTGGAGTGAGAAATAGAAAGTGGGGTGGATAGAGTGAAGAAGGGGGAATTGACAGTGCGGTGGGGGGCGGGGGGGAAGGAATGGAGAGGGAGTTGAGGGGAGCTAAGGAGAGAACTGGGAAGGGCAGGGAGCAGGGTCGAGAGTGGAGCGAAAAAAAACACCGGGTTCTCACGGGTTAACCCCCTGGGCATTTAAATTGGCAAATCACTGAAATGGCGGCTTGGGCGTTTACCCACACATGGGCATTTAAGAGGTGGGCGTTTACGAAATATTGGCCAAGTGGGGGTGGGCGTTAACCCACACATGGGCGTTAACCCACGAGAATACAATATATAAATCAAAACCGCCCGCCCGTCCCAGATTTTTATTTCAAAAGGACGATCACCAACTTTTTTTTTTTTGACCTAATTATTAAATGACGTACCTGTGCATGCTGAGTACTGGTGGAGCCAACATTTTCGATGATCTTTGCGGCATAGTGGTTGACAAGCGCATCTTCGCCTTCGCGAAGACAGCGAACAATGAGAGTGTAGGTCATGGAGGGTACGGCCCAGCCCTCCACCGGACATCCCTTAATCTCCTCCTGTACACCGCAAAGCGCAAAGAACAATTGTTAGTGTGCTATGTTGACCGCTATCAGAAAACTAAATGTGTGCGTAAAGTCAGTTAAGTGCAGTGTATTAGAGTCCATACACATTTGAACATATGGAATTCAAGGAAATTTCAAGGCGTTCTTTTTATAGGAATTCAAGACTATTTTCATTTGGATTTTGGTGAAAAAAATTGGTGAATGGCGATTTCGGACTAATTTAGATCATTGGGGACAGTTTAATGGAATTCAAGGATTTTCAAGACTAATTACCCAAAATAGGTTAAATTCAAGGCTTTTCAAGGCTTTGAAATGAGGCAAATGAAGTAAAGGAATTTTCTAAGAATTTCCAGGCCTCGTATGGACCCTGAGTGTATGAAGTCGCTTTAACAAGCGTTAATTTAGATTTTGTTGCGCTACTGATTGATTTAACTGCTACTGGCTTAACAAATAGGCTATTGTGAGTTGGTTTTTTTAATTTTTTAATTTTTATTGAGGCTGTATTTATGCTGTCCATAGCATATAAGCCGGGTATTCAGGCTTGTTTTCAATGCTGGCCAGTTGTAGTGTTGGTATTATCTTATCACACAGTAGCTGCTGATAAGGTATTTGATTGCCTGCATTTCAGTAGCAGATAGATAATTGGTTGGTATGATTAGTAGCCTATGTTATTTTTGGGGGATTTTCTTGGCATATATGTGTTTTCTTTTTTCTACTCTTACTACTAGACTAGCCTACTCCTATTTACATATCATAGGCTTGTACGTAGCTGTGTGGTGTGCTATCTGGCTACTTTTGGCATGGTTACCTTCCATTGGGTGTCCCGCTGGTGGGCCGTGACATATCACATGCCTCTTTGCAGTGGAGCCTCGTGGGGGTTTCCTAGCCTTATTTTGCACAGATATTTTTTGTATGTTTTTAGGTCAGGAATTTGTCGTTCCTTTACTGTTTGGGCATTCCACACCTTGGCAGCCATTTCCAGCGTGCTTCGTGAGTGAGGTGTGGGCATGGTTACTATGTCTCACATTATCACAAACAAATCGGTCCAGTTTACGAAGCCGCTTTACCCAGCATTAATTTGCATATTGATGCACTATCGACTGAAGTTAACTGATAGCGGCTTGAGACATACGCAATTGCCAGTGAGGTGTAGGCATAGTTTCTATATCTACCGCTATCACATACCAATGTAACTGAAAAGTCGGTTAAGCGCAGTATACAAAGTCACCTTTCCCATCATCAATTTGCATATTAATAGATAGTGACGTGAGACATATGCTACTGTGAATGAGGTGTAGGCATATTTTCTATATCCACCGCTATCACAAACCAATATATCTTTGAAAGTCGGTTAAGTCCAGATTAAGAAGCTGTTTTACCCAGCATCAATTTGCATATGGATGCATTATCGACTGAAGTTAACTGGTAGCGGCTTAGGACATACGCAATTGTAAATGAGGTGTTGTCATACTTTCTATATCCACCGCTATCACATGAAAACTGAAAAGGTGAGCTTGTTTGTTGTTGTTTTACATCCTAGCAAAATCTATGGTCATATCAGGACGGGTACTGACTTGTGACAGTGTGCACTCATGGCGACTTTATAGTGCTGCCCCACTGGGAGACCAGGCCGCCAGCACCATGACCTGATATCCCACTTAGTCACATTATCCTAACACTGAGCCAACCAGTCCTTGCCCTATCCTAATAATGTCGAGCGTCTGGCTAGGAAGTGATAAGTATAAATTTTTAAGTCATTGGTTTGACTCGACCAGGGTTCGAACCCACGATCCCATGGTCTACCAACACAGGAGACGAACACCTGAAAAGTTGACTAAGCACAGTATACAAAGCCACCTTACCAGGGATGAAAGTTGTCTCTGGCTAAAATTGCAGAAATCAAGCCGAGATTATTACACTGACGGCAAATTTCTGCGAAAATGCGGATCTTCTCCCATAGACTTAGCACTGTCAGGGAATTGGGGGGAAAATGCCAGAAGTCAGGTTTCAAATATCCTTGCTATCACTGTACTATCGCCCACACCTAACACTTTCTTGTTTGGGTTTTATGTTCTTGCAACATCTAAGGTCATTTTGTGAACGAAAACACTCACCTGGTTAGCAATGAGGTAGAGCACTTCACCAAGGGCAGGCAAGGTCACGACCTTCACCTTGGTGTTCCGGAAGTTGTCCCGCATCACTTCGTTTAGGTTGGACACCACCTGGCGGGGAAAGTCGAAACTAACATGAAGGTTACAGTAATACAGGATCCTAAAAGGACAACCCTGCATCCAGACCAATGTTGTCCCTATATAGCAGGTGTCCTGTTATCGGAGGGACAGATAAATAACACAAAATTAGCTCATTTGTTGGGGTTTTATGTCCTGGTAACATCTATGGTCATATATGGATAGGCACTGACTTGAGACAGTGCGCACTCATGACGACTTTATAGTCCAGTCCCACTAGGAAATCAGGCCACCGGCACCATGGCCCGCTATCCGACTCAGTCACATTATCCTAACACTGAGCCAACCAGTCCTTGTCCTATCATAATAATGCCGAGCGCCTGGCTAGGAAGCGACAAGTATCAATTTAGTAAGTTATTGGTTTGACACAACCAAAAATCAAACTCCTGACCTTCCACATGGGAAGCCTGCGCTCTACTGACTCGGCCACCGCGTCCGGTTTGATCTAAGCAATGCCAAGTATCGAGTAACATTGATTGCTCAGCTGGAGGATCAGCCTTTAGGGAAGCCATACAGTGATCTTACTACATGTTTGTGGTTAAATAAAACTCAATATCCCTTATAGGCCTGTCACACTACGACGTAACGAGCTAACGTGAGCCGACATAGGTGAATTTTGGTCATTACGTTCAGGTATGCCGGGTTACGTCATGATTACATTAGGCCGATGTCGAGTTACGTCGAGATACGTCAGCTTACATGGAGCTACACCAGCGCACGTCAAGGTTTTGGACATGTTTGAAACTTTCGACGTAGCTCGACGTAAGACAATGTGTGGCCTATACGTTAACATACGCTATGTATATGTTAGACAGATGGTGAGTACGCTAGACAAACGTTACACATACATTATACATACTTTGAACTACATCAGGCGTTATTAAAACCGGCAGAAACGTTCAGTCCGCATATTGACAACTTAGTGAAAATGTATGCATAACATATGTCTAACATATGTTTGCTGTTTCTCCACTGTACATGCGTTCTTCTGGTGATCGAATAACATATATAACGTTCACCAGCATTCTGCAAGCGTTCCGTGAGTGGTTTTTTAGTGTTCTCATGTGTTACCACTACGTTGGATCGACGTTTCGCGGACGTCCACTACATTGCACTGACATCCAACTTGGCCCTGAAACGCTGAGAATTTCTACGTATCTCGACGTAAATAAGTGATTTCTACGTTCCCCACTCGCTGGCCAGTTACGTCATAGTGTGACAGGGCCATTAAAAATAATATGCTTTAAAAAAAACATTTAGTGTAAGATAAATTATAGGAACACTCATTAAAACTATTCACTTAAAATAGTCTTCTAAAAATTTAAGAATTAAACAAATTAAAAAGAAAAACAAAAAAGTGATTATTTTTTCTTGTCGTTCAACCTACTTCTGAGAGGTTTGTAGTCTCATCGACGTCTGTTGTATTGTTTGCTACCAGCCCGATGACTCGCCCCAATTTACTTCTCCTGAAATGTAACGTCAAAGTATGCGTGCACTTGTGACCAATACATTACGGTTCATAGACAATAGCGTCAACTTCGAGACATTTCAGCTCCATGGCATTTGTGCTTTGTGAAGATAGCTGGTAAAACATTGAAAAAACATTAATGGCCAATTCCAACTTAAGACCCTTTTAAGACCGTGTTATCATATTTAAGACTTTTCAATGCCTTGAAAATTGACTAATCGATTTAAGACTTTTTAAGAATCCGCGGGAAGCCTGTTAATATGAATATTCGATTAAACTCAAAGCTGCGTAGTCTGGTGAATGCATCAAATTTTCAAAACCAAAACACTTACCTAGACATACCGCCCCCAGGAAATCTTTTTGTCAAATGACTTTAAAATGGGTTATTTGAGGGTATTTTCAAGGAGTTATAGGCTGATATTATAGCATATGCATAACATGATATTCACTGGCATTTAATCAAAAGTACAGAAAATCGTGTGATTTTGTACAAAAGAACAGAAATTCGTGGAATTTTGTGGTCAATCCGTGACTCGTGAGGTGACTGATCAGAACATGCAATTTCAGTGACTCTCACGGGAGTTTCGTGAGAGTTGGCAACAGTGCACACAAGACACACAAGGCACACAAGGCACACACAGGATTCACACAAGACATGCACAAAAGACATGCAACACACACAAAACACACATTCAAGAGACAACACACACACGCACAACACACAAGAGACACAGGACACACACAAGAGACACAGAACATGCACACAAGACACAAAGAAGACACACAAGATACCCACACAAGACACATGCATAACACACAAGAGACACATGACACACACAAGAGACACAGAACATGCACACAAGACACAAACAAGACACAAAACAAGACACACACAGAACACACACAGAACACACAAGGGACACACAAGAGACACACGACACACACAAGAGACACAAAACATGCACATAAGACACACACAAGACACACACCGGACACACACACACACAATTTGCATACAAGATGCACACAATTCGCATACAACACACACACACACACACCACACACACCACACACACGCTCACATCTCAACGGCCGTGGTGTCCTTGTAGAGCCTGGACAGCGTGTTGAGCAGTCCGAGCCGTACGAGCTGGTTGGCTGGTGGCGCATGCGCAGAGAGCGCAGCGGCGTAGTAGAACAGGTTGATGCGCTTCTGCGACGGGGGCCCCCCCTTCTCTGCCACGGCCACCGCCTCCACCAGAGCCGCCAGGTGGCGCCCTTGTTCCACCGCCGGCAACGCTAGCACCTTCTCGGCTGGAACCCGAAGAACAAAATGGAGGTCTTTCTTTTTTAAACTTTAAAAAAAAAACTTTAAATGTTTTTATTTGGGTTTATGTTCTAGCAACATTTAAAGTCATAAAAGAATGGAGTTCGAACTACCCAATTGTTGTCATATACATCCCGATTCCTTGCAATTTTGTTTAACTTTAATCGGTGAATATAAAGAAATTGCGGAAATCCGCGAAACAGCGGAGATTTTACAGAACCTCCCAAATTGCTACCAATAGCTGCCATGTCGACATGGTAGCTCTGTCAATTCAAACATTAAAGTTCATAGATCTACAGGACTAATCTACTAATCAATTCAAAGGTTTAGGGTAAATATATGAAGGCGTGTGAAGAATATATTTTGCTTTTTAGATTAATAATTTAAGTGCTCATTTCATTCAACCACATTTTCTGCACTTTTTATATAGGGTTGTTCTTCACCCCTACTCAGGCTACTGTAGTACAGGGTGAATCTGTTATCTACCCTACTCAGGCTACTGTAGTACGGGGTGAACTTTTAACTACCCTACTCAGACTACCATAGTATGGGGCAGGGATGAAAGTAGTCTCCGGGAAAAAAAGCGGAAATGCTGATATTCTCCCATAGGTTTAGCATTGTCAGGGAATCGCGGAAAAATACCGGAAATCAGGTTTCAACTAACCTTGTTGTGAATACATTATCCCCCATACCAAACACTTTCTTGTTAGATTCGATGTTCTAGCTACATTTAAGCTCATATAAGAAAGGGATTCGAACCACCCAACTGGTGTCATATACATACAATTCTTTTGAATTTTGTTTAACATTAATCGGTGAATATAAACAATCCCGGAAATCCGCGAAACCGCGGAGATCTTTCATCCCTGATGGGGTGAATCTTTTATCTACCCTACTCAGTATGGGGTGAATCTTTTATCTACCCTACACAGGCTACTGTAGTACAGGGTGAATCTTTTATCTACCCATCTCAGGCTACTGTAGTACAGGGTGAATCTTTTATCTACCCTACTCAGGCTACTGTAGTACAGGGTTGAATCTTTTATCTACCCTACTCAGACTACTGTAGTACAGGGTTGAATCTTTTATCTACCCTACTCAGACTACTGTAGTACGGGGTGAATCTTTTATCTACCCATCTCAGACTACTGTAGTACGGGGTGAATCTTTTATCTACCCTACTCAGGCTACTGTAGTATGGGGTGAATCTTTTATCTACCCTACTCAGGCTACTGTAGTATGGGGTGAATCTTTTATCTACCCTACTCAGGCTACTGTAGTACGGGGTGAATCTTTTATCTACCCTACTCAGGCTACTGTAGTACAGGGTGAATCTTTTATCTACCCTACTCAGGCTACTGTAGTACGGGGTGAATCTTTTATCTACCCTACTCAGGCTACTATAGTACGGGGTGAATCTTTTATGGGTGATCTTTTATCTACCCCACCGCCACCACCATGACAGTATTAATGCGAAAAATGTATAACTTACCAGAGTACGGAGGGACTGCCAATGACTTTGAATCATATTTCAGGGGCTGTGTCCTCTGGATCTGAAACAGAGAAAAATGTCCCCGTGTCTCGAGTCAAATAAAATCAAATATATTTCTTGTATGGCAGGTCCCACTTTATGCGAAGAGGTTTCCAGAAGAGGTCAGCAAAGTGCAACATCTTGAAAAATTATATTATTTTTGCTTTTTTTAATGAATGAAATTACTGCATCGTCCAACTTTTTTTAAACCAAGTTGTAAATGGGTCATTCTCTAAGACGGGGACACAAAGTGTGACATGGAAACCAAAAGTGCCCGTCCTGATATGACCTTGAATGTTGCTAGGACGTAAAGCAACAAACAAAACCAAAAGAGAAAACATTCCAAACAATAGCGGAAAACATTCCAAATAATAGCAGAATCCAAGTTCATTTGAAGTTTAACATGTTGTGCATATGTCGGAGTTGAAAAAAAAATTATATCGCTTTTTAATTTTTAGCTTATACAGATTGAGCTAGATACGTTAAAAATCACTCGTGTAATATGGAAATCAAAAACATCCAGAACATCATTTTAACATACACAACAAAGTCTACCACAATTTTATTGACTACAGTTAGGCAAAGAAAGTTCAAAACGGTCTTTAAAAAGATTGGGTAGATGCATGGTATCGATGTGTACATTTCCACACTTTCACTTTAGCACAAAATCCGACAAACATACTTTTGATATATTTTGTAGGATAGATTAAAATTGCATAGTCCGATGAAAACATCAAATTTTCAAATCCAAAACACTATCTAGATTTGATTCTACATATTCAACTTAGACACTGGTGCACTTATTAAGCATTTGTTGCTGCATAGAAGGGCATAATAAGTCAATAAATAGAAACTGTTACTACTGAAGTCTATGGTGTCAGAGTTTTGTCGTGATTGCCAACATTATTTTGGCATGTTTTGACATCAAATATCTCCAAACTTACACATATAAATTTTAAGTTACTTCAAACTAAAGTAAAGTAGATTATAACGATTAGCATTGTGGTAGTCCACAATGTTCACCGTTCCACGGTCTTTCACTCTGCCACGTACTCATGGAAGAACGCCAAGATTTAGTGACAGTATGCTTCCACTGGTTTATTACAAAACCTATCCGCTCTCCGCGGTGCCAACAGTCAAGTGACCCGCCCGCTAACTCACTAGGTCCCACATCGCCTCTATAGGTGGGTGGGGGGTGGGGGGGGGAGCTAGCCACACGCAGTAGAGGGCAGCCCAGTCGGGGCCCTGCCCAGTGGCTAGCATGCCGCCACCTAGCGCAGTTCAGTGTAACTGCGTAGGTGTGCGGCGTAGTGTCTGCCGCCACCGCGTGGTAGTGGAGCTCATGTACAGACTACTACAGTATAATATATTTATAAAAAATAGCAGAAACTCAAAAGCATCGGACTATGCGACTTTAAATACATGTAGTATTGCTAACATACTTAACACACAAAGGCAACAATAATTTAACTCGCTACCAACAACAACAAAAAGAGAATTAATTATCACCATCGTAATTTACGAAGGCGGAGGCGGACTGTCATATATATTGTTTTGTTATTCGAGCAGAACATCAAGAGTACATTAAGGACAGAGCATGGCGAGTTCACCCCCACCCCCCTTTAGTTCAGCGTGTAGAGTCCTTGGTGAAGTGCCTGATTCGAACCCTTAACCATACCCGTTAGTCTTTCATTTAGGTGAGGCGGGTGAAGAAAATGTAACGGTGATCCTTACTGGATGTTGACGGTGGCAGAAGTGAGACCGTGGAGGGGGTTTTGAAAGTTTGAATTTGAAGTCATGTGACCGTTTTGGCGGGAATCGCCGTCAGGGTCTCTGGGGTCTGGATAACATAGTTCGGATTTAAGCCGTTAGGGGGCGCCAGTGTCTCCATGGTCTGGATAGCATAGTTCGGGTTTAAGCCATTAGGTGGCCCCGATAGGTCGCGCGGCGGGCGCTGGTGGTAGTTCCTCCGCGAGAGGATAGGTGGCGCCACATCGGCCAAGGTTAGGTCAAGGGAGGGATTCGCGCCTCCACCCGTAAATTTCCCATGTTACGAATAACATGAACAATGTGTTTGTTGTTGTTTTACGTCCTAGCAACATCTAAGGTCATATCAGGACGGCCATGCTCAATGTAGAAATCAATTTGTGGTTCCCAGTTTCAGAGAATGACCCAAATACATCATACTGTGGTTTTATTGTACAGTGCCTTAGAATGATAAGTGCTAGTGAGGGTGTCATCAGACAGGCTACCAAAGCAGATCCTCTAATCTCAACTGTTTTCTGGTTACAGAAAGAGAGGGTGCCCTCGTCTCCGGTTCAAGGATACTATCAAGAGAAACCTGAAGCTGAGAGACATTAAGACCGACTCATGGACATCACTCTCACAGCAGAGAGCTAAATTGAGAGCGGCAGGCAAGTAATGAAAGCAGTCTTTGACCGATGATGATGATGAGTGAGGGTGGTGCTCAACGTTATAAGGATAGGACAAGGACTCTTGAAGGAGCAGTGGAATCAGGAAGAACAATTGTCTGTGATTCAATTTTCCCCTGCGTAATCACTGAATGTAAAAAAAATATTTTAAATACATTTTTTTTTAAACCCGGAGAATTGGGTAATATTGTCGCGTGTTGCTTACCATAGGGTTATCCACTATGGAAGTGACGATGAAGTGGGTAATATTGTCGTATCTTATTTACCGTTGGGTTATCTACTATTGAAGTGCTGGTAAAGTGGGTAATATTGTCAGGTGTTATTTACCTTTGGGTTATCCACTATGGAAGTGACGGTGAGGTGGGTAATATTGTCGCGCGTTATCTACCTTTAGGTTATCCAGTATAGAAGTGACAGTGAAGTGGGTAATATTGTCACACGTTATCTACCTTCAGGTTATCCAGTATAGAAGTGACAGTGAAGTGGGTAATATTGTCGCGCGTTATCTACCTTCAGGTTATCCACTAAGGAAGTGACGGTAAAGTGGGTAATATTGTCGCATGTTATTTGCCTTCAGGTTATCCACTACAGAAGTGACAGTGAAGTGGGTAATATTGTCGCGAGTTATTTACCTTCGGGTTATCCAGTATGGAAGTGACAGTGAAGTGGGTAATATCGTCACACGATGCTTACCTTCGGGTTATCCAATATGGAAGTGACAGTGAAGTGTGTAATATCGTCACACGATGCTTACCTTTGGGTTATCCAATATGGAAGTGATGGTGAGGTGGGTAAGATTGTTGCATGTTATTTACCTTCGGGTTATCCAGTATAGAAGTGATGGAGAATTGAGTAATATTGTCGCGAGTTGCTTACTTTTGGGTTATCAACTATAGAAGTGACGGTGAAGTCGCTGGTGTGGTAGATGAGCTGGTTGACCTTCTCATCAGTGCCATCATGCTTCGCCTTGCGGATAGTGTCCTTGACATTGATGGGGGACTGCGTGAGCGCCTTCTGTGGAGACAGGTGGTCGTCCCCAGCCACTGGCGTCGCGGTAGTGAAGGGTCGTGAACTGAAGTAAATTAAATAAAAATGTTAAAAATTGGTATTTAAATTTTTTTCTTTTTCTTTAGTGATATAGTAAAACCTCTCTAAATAGACCGACCTTGGGACCGACTTTAAGTGGTCCATTTAGGAAGGTGGTCGGTTTAGGGAGTTAGAATATGGCTACAATGGTATTGTTGGGACCCAAATAAAGCGATCGATATAGGGAAGTGGTCGATCTGTGGAGGTGGTCGGTAAGAGAGGTTTTACTGTAGTTTGTATATTCTGCTCATAACTGTTAAGCGCATGCAATTGTTTTCGCCGCTGTGCAGTAGTGGTCACAATACATAATTATCTTGATGTTTGTTTGTTGGTTTACGTCCTAGCAACATCTAAGGTCATATCATGACAGGTACCGACTTGTGACACTGCGCACTCATGGCGACTATATAGTGCTGCCCCACTGGAAGACCAGGCCACCAGCAGCATGACCTGATATCCCACTCAGTCACATTATCCTGACACTGAGCCAGCCAGTCCTTGCCCTATCCTAATAATGCTGAATACCATACTAGGAAGCGCCACGCTAGGAAGCAACAAGTATAATTTTTTAAGTCATTGGTTTGACTCGACCAGGGTTCGAACCCACGACATACCAACACGGGTGATGGACGCTCGAACTCATTCTGCCATCCCGTCTGGTCATAATAATTATCTTGATTAAATTCAATTCCTATTATTCCAGAATATTACATCCACAAAAATTAGTTTTTTAAAGACTCGATTTGTTTGTTGTTCTTTTACGTCCTTCCTAAAGTTATCGTCATATCAGGACGAGCACCGACTTGTGACAGTGCGCACTCATGGCGACTTTATAGTGCTGCCCCAGCAGTGAGTCGGTCAGGTTTTTGAGATAAATATATAAGAGTTCATCGTTAAAATCTACATTACTTTAGTTTGAAGTAGGAAAGTAGATTTTAATAGGACTGACTTGTGAGATAGTTGAAGGGTAAAAAGTAATTATTACAAATGACTAACATTTGAAGTTCAAAAATGCCAAAATAATTTAGGGGTGCACATCGAAATACTGGTTCGCAATGGCTTCAGCAGTAACAGGTTCTATTAAATTAACTTAGTATATGAGACTGTCTCAAAAAGTGCTAAGCAATATGGGACAAAACTTTGTCCATTGTAACGATCAACATACTATCTGCTTATGCATTTGCTCAGGATAAACTGATTTGTTTTTTACATGGGGTTTCATAATCCCAATAGAATACATATTGATTTGAAGCAAATGTCCTTGTGTTTTCAGTGTAACTGTTTCTGTGCTGATTTGTGTCAATCATTACGATGGACGAAAAGAATTTTGAGTGATCACCTTCTGAGACAGGCTCATATACCTTTCTATTTACCAACAAACGCTTAATAATTGTATCAGTATCTACACATGATATATAGCATAAAATTAAGGTAAGTGCTCAGGCTTAGAAAAGTTGATGTTTTATATGGATTATGCAGTTTTAATCGATTTTTTTTATAACAGTTTCTAAGCGTTCTTTTTCTGTAAAGCAAAACAGAAAAAATATATATGCATGTGTATAATACAGAGGGAGATATATATATGTAGATATATATATGTAAATATATATATGTAAATATATACATATATGTAAATATATACATATATATGAATGACAATGGGAGAGCCCGTAGTACAGGTGGAGGCCGAAGGTGGCGCCACCAGTAGCATATGTAGTATAGGAGGTGAATACATCGAGGACAATGGTTGGTAGATAATGAAATAGAAGAATAATAATAATTCCCTTACGCGTCTTTATACTCGCATAATGCTTATACATCACATATATCTATATAAATATGTAAATATATATACATATATTTAAATATATACATATACATAGAGATATATATCTATATAAATATATATTTATTAAATATATATATCGTATAGATATATATATATATATCGACATCTATATATAAAAATATATATGTGTATATAAATTAATATAATTTCATCGTTGAGTGCAATGACAACAGGGGGTTGTGATGTGGTGGACTGTTGTAGGTGGCGCTAGTGTTGGAATAAACTACAGCAAATAGGAGTTAGCCTGCAGTCAGTAATACACAATGGTGATGGAATGATCATATTTGTAATTTATATTCGCATAATAAATTATACAGCATATACACACACACATAACATTAAAAAAAAAAAATTTAAAATTAAAAACCTGTATGACTGCACCCTTGGGCCGTTCTCTGAAACTGGGTACCATATATTTGATTTCCATGTTAAGATGGTGATAATTAATTCTTTCTTTCTTTGGTAGCTAGTCAAATAGTTAATGTTGCCTCTGTGTACTAAGAATGTTAACAATACTACATGTGTAAATCTATCCCACAAACTGCATCAAAAGTATGCTCGTATGATTTTGTGCTAAAGTGAAAATTTACATATTGACTCCATGCATTTAGACAAACCTTTTTTTCGTGCTAGATATAATCTTGGTTTAACTGCAATCAATACAATTTTGTTTGAATTTGCTGTGTACGTTAAAAGGATGTTCTGAATGTGTGTTTGATTTCCATGTTACACACGTGATTTAAATAGATCGCTCAATTTGTAAAAGATCAAAATCAAAACGTAAAATAGCTTTTTTTCAACTCTGACATATACACAACGTGTAAAGCTTCATCCGAACGTGGATTCTGCTATTATTTCAGATGCTTTCTGCTATTATTTGGAATGTTTTCGCTCTTGCTTTCCACGTCACACTTTGATGCATAGCTTCAGATTGGTTGGTTGTTGGAGTTTTAGGTGCTGGCAACATCTAAGGTCATATCAGGACGGACTAGTTTCAGAGACCGACCGCACTTTATATGGATTAAAAGAAAAGAAACAAAAGGATTTTAACGAGTGAGTCCAGGTGAAACTATCAAATACAGTCCACACAGTGAAAAGGTTTTCAGGCGTCAGTGTGTTTGAATGATAAATGCAGAGTCATCAATTTGTTTCATCTTGTAAACACTTACAGACTTACAGGAAGCAATAATGGGCGAAAGTTAGTAAACGATTACAAATTCATGTCACAATAATTAATTGCATTTCATCTTAAATAATTCTGACTTTATTTTAATATCTTTCTTTTCCTTAAAAACGAGTAGTAGATCCATCACCGTTCATATACCATAGTGCATGTATATATACAGTAAAACCTCTCTAAATCGGCCGACTTTAAGTGGTCCATTTAGGGAGGCAGTCGGTTTAGAGTTAGAATATCCTTCCAATGGTATTGTTGGGACCCAACTAAAGCGATCGATATAGGGGAGTGGTCAATCTGTGGATGGGTCGGTATAGAGAGGTTTTACTGTATAACATACTCAACAGTATAACCCCGTTAAACCAAACTTGAAGGGACCCTAGAAATTTGTTTGGATTAACCGATCATGGGTTTAACCGAGCTTTGATTTTGACTTGGCTTTGGCAAAAACGGGGGTGCATTATGAATGTACAATGTATGTGGACACTATGATTATTGTTTTTTATGTATATACAGTTTAACCCCATTAAACCAACCTCGGCTAAATCAAACGATCGGTTCATCCAAACTTTTTTCGGCGACCTGGCAAAATACCACCATTTATCATATAAAAAAGTCTCAGATGACCTTAAAAACACATGAAAGTTTGGTTTAACTGTACCGGAAGTGGCCTGGGGCCGACAATTTTGTTTGGATTAACCCGATACTTTGGATTAACCGACTTTGGTTTAGCCAACTTTTTTATATGATAAATGGTAGTATTTTGCTGGGGCCGCTGACAAAAGTTTGGATTAACCGATCGTTTGGTTTAATCGAGCTTGGTTTAACGGGGTTGTACTGTATATAGTATGGTATATAGCATGGTATAATACAATATAGCACATACAGCATCGTACATACAACACACTACATATAGCATAATATATATAGTTTGGTTGGTTGTTGCAGCTTTACGTCCTAGCAACATCTAAGGTCATATCAGGACTGGTACTGACCTGTGACAGTGCACACTCATGGCGACTTTATAGTGCTGCCCCACTAGGAAATCAGGCCACCAGCACCATGATCCGATAACCCGCTCAATTTTAAAAGTCATTGGTTTCACTCGACCGGAAACCGAACTCCCGACCTTCCGCATGCGAGGCCCGCGCCTACCGATTAGGCCACCGCGCCCGGTTGCCCATGCTCTATCCTATTAATGCTGAGCGCCTGGCTAGGAAGCGACAAGTATCAACTTTGTAGTGTTGTTGTTTGTTATTGTTTTACGTCCTAGCAACATCTAAGGTCATATCAGGACAGGTATCGACTTGTGACAGTATGCACTCATGGCGATTTTATAGTGCTGCCCCATTGGGAAATCAGGCCGCCGGCAGCATGACCCGATATCCCACTCAGTCATATTATCCTGACACTGAGCTAACCAGCCTTTGCCCTATCCTAATAATGCCGAGCACCTAGTTAGGAAGCGACAAGTATCAATTTTTAAGTCATTGGTTTGACTCGACTGGGAACCGAACTTGCGAACTCCCGATCTTCCGCACGCGAGGCCTGTGTTCTACCGATTCGGCCACCGCACCCAGTATCAACTTCGTAAGTCATTGGTTTGACTCGACCGGAAATTGAACTCTCGACCTTCCACATGGGAAGCCTGCGCTCTACCGATTCGGCCACCGTATCCGGTATGACTTCTACTTGAAAGATTACAAAAATGCATATTCATCTCAAGAGGTAAAAATGTCAACTCCCACCCCACCCCCAAAACAAAAATAAAAACCTTTTTTTAAATTTCTTTATAAAAAAGTAACTTTATTAGCATACATACCTTAATGTAAAGTTTACGGTCGCGTCACCTCCATCTGGAGCAGTTCTTGGCCGGAAGTCACTAAGGACAGATTCTTTGGGAAAAGAAAAGAAAAGCGAGGAAATGAGGGTCCAGCCATAATTGAATAAACGCGAGACCTACATGTTTTATATATTAGCATTTACTTTGTTCTTGTTTAGTCACAGTTACAGTCAGGTTTCAATATTCTGAGGTTCACAGACGCTCAAGTTTCTCTTCAAAGTTTGGGTGGGCGGGATGGCAAAATTTAGGGGCCAGTAGAGCGCGTCTAGATGGTTCGGCATCTCGGGTCGATCTGATTCAAACACTGAGTTCGACGGTTAGGATACGGTTTAAAGTCTCTAGGTGGTGTGGTGGGTAAAGTGCCAGCGATAGTTCAGGCCGCCGAGTACAGGTGGCAGCAGGTTTGCGTCCATAAAAAGTTTGCTGCTGGTCCCACATTTTCAATTACCCATGTTGACATGTACCATTTATGAAACTATTGTGAATTAAAGTGCAAGGCATAAAAATTAATATTTCAGCAATTATAAATCAGGACTGAAGTATTAGCAACATGTCTCTATCTGATTTCTTACTTCTATATGGTTTGTTTTACGTCCTAGCAACATCTAAGGTCATTTCAAAATGGGTACCGATTTGTGACAGAGCGCTTTTGTTTGTTTGTTTGTTTCTAGTGATGCCCCATTGGGAGGCCAGGCCACCAGCACCATGATGATGACCCGATATCGCACACAGTCACATTATCCCGATTCTGTGCTAACCAGTCCTTGTCCTATCCTATTAATTCCAAGTGCCAGGTTAGTTAGCGACAAGTTATCAATTTTGTAAGTCATTGGTTTGACTCGACCAGGTTTCAAACTCCAGACATTCCACATGACATGGGAAGCCTTAGATAAAAGATTCGGCCCTACGCAGAGTAGGGGGTGAATGACAACGTAGTCTAAATACGGGCAAAAATAGCTTTAGTATCGAACAGGAAGTGGAATTCCTGGTTCCCGTACCTAAATTTCTATTTATATCGGCACAGAGTTGATGAAATTGGAGAGAATGCAAAAAAGACAATATTGCGACAACAGAATGCTTTCGATTTCACTTCTAAAGTCTACTAAACTACACGTTTTATTCTATTTTTTAACTCAAAAGTAGCGTGTCAATATGAAGATGTATATGAAGATTATATTTTGCTTCTTAAAGTCAGAATTGATGTGCTGATTTCATCTACCCAGTCATTTGCCACTTTTTCTAATGGGTTGTTTTTCACCCCTACTGCAAGCACGGGGTGAATCTTTTAACTAGGGAAGCCAGATAAAAGATTCATCCCGTACTGCAGTAGGCTGAGTAGGGGTGAAGAACAACCCTATATAAAAAATGCTGGCGAAAAATATCTACATGCTGGGTACATGAAATTCTTAATTTACGAAGCAAAATATATTCTTCACATATATCTTAATATTTACCTGCTACTTTTGATTTAAAAAATATAATATAACATGTAGTTTAATCACCTTCAAAAGTGAAATCGGCGGCATTCTATGGTCGCAAATCTTGTCTTTTTGCATTTTCTCCCATTTCACCAACTCTGTGCTGATATAAGTAGCCATTTGATACCGGAACTAGGAATTCCACTTCCTGTTCCATACCAAAGCTATTTTCACCCGTATTTAGACTCGGTTGTAATTTACCCCTACTGCAAGAATGGGGTGAATATTCTATCTATAGGGAAGCCTGTGCTCTACCGATTCAACCACAGCATCCGGTACATTGGCTTTATTATACAGCACATTAGAACTGTTTCTACTGGTAAGAATCCTGTATTAAAATAAATAACATTCATCATTCATCAGCGATGAGAGTGATCACAGAGAAAAAGAAAGAAAAGCCGAAATTGACAGCTAGGTGGGCGATAATACAGTCACAACAAGGAGAGTGGGGAAAAAAAGGAAAGCTTGTGTTATTTAATGAGGCCTCTAGAACGCATTGATTTTTATCATCGGCTATTGGACGTCAAACACAAGATCATTTTGACATATTTCTTTGAAGGAAACCTGCTGCTGCCACATAGGCTACTCTTTCCGATAAGCAGCAAGGGCTCTTTTATATGCACTTTCCCACAGACAGGACAGCACATACCACAGCCTTTGATGAACCAGTTGTGGACCAATGGTTGCCAAGGACAGTGAGTGGAATGCTCTCCAAGGATAGTCTGTACTGACTGATTAGAGGAATGGTGCTAGGATAGTTCTAGGAGAGTACTGTATGAAACTTTTCTTCTCGTATTTTTCCTGTGATTCCTTGTAATCTCAGGGATTGCACACGTTTCGTATCAAAGGGGTATTTCTACTAATTACATTGCATTTTGTTTTCAATATATTTCTGAAATGCTTAAATGACAAATTAATAATAATTACGATGATCAAATTCTAATAGATTGATAGCAAGAGAAGAGTATTGGAAGTGTTCAACAAATTAGCATGCATGCATCATAGGACTGGATGCGTTTTGAAATCTTGCTTTTGGTCTGAGTACATTGCTACTTTGTAAATTAAACGAGGGTTTAACCTCCCCCTAAATGTAATGGGTGTCAGTCCCCGCTGACACTCAAACACATTTTACTAAGTTGCGTTGGGGGCATCTTCCAGATGCCCCAAATGCCAAAGTCCCAGAACATCCCCCGTGGTTGTTGAGAAAGCCATCGGTTATCCTCCGACTCACGGAACTGAGGAAATCTGGGACACATCCACTCGAGTACAAAGGACTGCATGCAGAGATTCAAGGCCAGTTTGCAGACCACCTCTCCATATACACTGATGGTTCGAAAGACCAAAGCCGGGTAGCTGCTGCGGCAGTCTGCCGACGGGAAAAATTTGGTGTACGTTTGCCCGATCAGAGCTCGATTTTCACTGCAGAGGCCCGAGCACTCCTTCTCGCTTTGGAGTGTATCGAGGTATCCAACCACACTAACTATGTTATATACAGTGATTCCTTCTCTTGCCTCCTGGCTGTTGCTGGACTGAAAACGAATCACCCTATTCTAGCAACGGTCATTTATAAAATGAACCAACTGACAACAGATGGGTATGATATCCACCTGTGCTGGGTGCCTGGCCATGCTGGCATACAAGGAAACGAACGAGCTGATCGGGCTGCGAAGAAGGCCCTGAACTGTGATCTTGAACCGTGTCTGATCCCTCACTCTGATCTGAAACCACTAATAGCCACCCACATAAAATCCAAATGGCAACATGAGTGGGATGAAAACATCAATAAACTTAAAGAAATTGAACCATCTGTGGGAAAGCCACCACAGACTCATGCGGGAGGTCGGCGGGACCAAGTGGTCCTTAGTCGCTGCCGTGTTGGCCACTCGTGGCTTACACATGCTTTTCTGCTCAAGGGGGAACCTCCCCCTGAATGTATTGGGTGTCAGTCCCCACTGACACTCAAACACATTTTACTAAGTTGCGTTGATTTTTTGGCCCTGCGCCAACGGTTCTACACTGCAGGCAGTATGCATGACCTTTTTACTAAGGTAAAACAGGAAAACATTTTAGCCTTTTTGAGGGCAGCTGGACTGTACCACCTTATATAGTTTACTAAATGGATTCTATTAATTATTAATGAAACTTTTCTTTTTCTATGGGAATTTGTTTCCCTTGACCACAGATATATGATTGTGAGCTTTCTAATTTAATTAGTGTCTATTGGCACATAATTGATTGTCTGCTTTTACATGTAAAAGCGATGGTTTGAACCAAAAACAAACATTTCTCGCCGTGAATATGGCCTATGCTGCCGACACGGCGTAAAGCAACCACCAATCAATCAATCAATCACCTCCCCCCAATGTGTTGCTACCTTGTCGCGGTGGGGAGGCTTGTGTGCCTCCGTGACCATGAGAGCTATACCGGCGGGGGCTAGCCCCCTGGCAGGTTTAACCAAGCCGGGGAGGACTCATGGTAGAGGACAGACTAAGAGCAGCCACTGGTCCTCCAGGTTGGGGGTTGGGCGTGGGGCGAACAACCCGGAAAAAACAAAAACGTTACAGAATCTCAAACAAGAACACTTGTTTGTGGCCTATGCCCAAAGTTGGGCGGTAGGCGTAAGTAAGTAAGTAAATATATGGTCAGTATTGCTATTGTGATAAGCAAACAGGTGTGTTTAAAAATATATTTCTTCTTCAATTCAGATCAATGGAATTAAGCAAAAATAATTGGCACACACACATACACACACAATTAAAAGACTCCCAAACAACAGAATTTCATTTCATTACAAAGGAGGGTGGAAAACAGGGAAAATATTATTTCACTGTTTCTGAAAGGTGTATTGCTTATGTAGTAGTCTCTACTACCACGCGGTAGCAGCGGAGACTACGCCGCACACCAGCGCAGTTCCATTACACTGCGCTAGGTGGCGGCTCAGCTGGCCACCGGGCAGACCTTGACTGGGCTGCCCTCTACTGCGTGTGGCTGCCCCCCCCCACCCCCCTCCCCACACACCTATAGAGTCGATGTGGGATCTGGCGAGTCAGACAACTACTGACGCCGCAGAGAGCAGATGGTTCAATAAACCAGGTTGAAGCGTACACTAATTGAATCTTGGTGTTCTTCCATGTGTGAGCGTGCGAGTGAGAGTCAGAGGGCCGTGGGCCATTACACTTATATAAGATGTGCCAACTCAAAACAAATGGAACTGTGAGAATGTACAGAGCTGTTGCTTTGTGTGTGGTCAAAGACCCTATAATACTAAGATGGCTCACTCAGCCTGTACTGTGTAATCAAAATGATCAAACCCATCACTTGGTGCGCTGGCTGTTCTCTTGGTTAAACAGTTGCTATATTATATGTATAAATGTATATATGAATGTGAAACATGTGTGATGATGGCGATGGCGATGCTGATGATGATGCTGATGTGTATTTATTCATAGCAATTTCATATCAATCTCATGTAAAATATAATTGTATGTGTTTACATGTGAAACACCAAGCAGCAGCCGGGCTGATCAAACCCACCACAAGGTGGCACTGCGAAATTTACATTACCATGGGAGAGATAGGAAGTGAGCCATCTTAGTATTATAGGGTCTTTGGTGTGGTTTAAAAAAGGTTTTATGAATAGAATTAAATTGTTAAATTTGCAATACTTTACCAAAGGTACCCCACACAGTGGTAAGCAAGCCTGGCATAGCAGTATCAAAACACATTTATTTTATAAGCAACTAATGAATTCATTTATTCGATACAAAATTTAACTTCTATAATCCGATTTTTGTTGTTTGTCTGTTGTTTTACGTCCTAGCAAGATCTAAGGTCATATCAGGATGGGTACCAACTTGTGACAGTGCGCACTCATGGCGACTTTATAGTGCTTCCCCACTGGGAGACCAGGCTGCCAGCACCATGACCTCATATCCCACTCAGTCACATTATCCTGACACTGAACCGACCAGTCCTTGCCCTATCCTAATAATGCCGAGCGCCAGGCTAGGAAGTGACAAGTATAAATTTTTACGTTATTAGTTTGACTCGACCAGGGTTCGACCCATGCCCCGATCTTCCAGATGCCCCGGACGCTCAACTCATTCGGCCATCCCATCTGGTGTGTATAATACGATGGTTTTGAATATGAGCTACCGCTATATATATATTTTTTAAGCTGGGTTGTCTGATAAAGCATCAAATTTACAAAATCAAAACAATTATCTAGATTAAATTCTTGGTTTAACGGGGTTGTACTGTAGTATCTATTGAATTGAAAATCCTGAACCAACAAGTAAAACTTTGCATGTAAAATGATTAAATGTACCTCATACTTATTACTTATTGCATTATGTACACTTTAAGTTCAGAATTTACTTCACACTTCAATTTACTGGTGTTCTCTATGGCACAGTGGTTAGAGTACATGACCTTTTTCTAGGACAGACTCCTAATCTGAAGGTCGGTGGTTCGATTCCCCATACCATCACCTCTGCCAATTTGGATTTCCACCACTATGTATAACTTTATCATCATCATCATGCTGTCGGTCGCGATGCGACAAAGACTGCTTTCATTACTTGACTGCCGCTCTCCATTTACATTTCATGAAAGCTGCCTGCAAAAGTGTTGAAGTGCTGCTGGCTTTTGCAAGTTACCAGCGGCACTCTCTCGGGGAGCAAATAGAGGTTTCACACCGGCAAGAACATGTCAAGACAGGCGCAAAACTATTTGTCCCTGCAGTGGCTGGTCGGGAGATGTTGGGAGTTCCATACATCAACCGCCCTTAATGCTGCCACAGTGACATGGTTTTCTGTTTAGGGTTTGCTCCCTTAGCCTTCGGTTATGTCAAGAACCACAAGGCAGTGGTTTACAACTCTTACAGTATCATCAAAGGCCAGTTGCTCTTATGCCATGTCTATGTGGTGAGGGAGGTTAAAAATCCATTGGGTCAGTAAAAGTGTAGCTGGGGCTTTCTATCAACAAACTGTCTAATGATGAAAACAAGCCTATTCAAGCTTATCCATGATAGGCGTATAAATCTTGAAGGAAAAAAGAAAAGAAACACTATATAAACAATGTAAAAATATTATACCTATATTTACCTGTGACACTTACGGCCAGAAGACCAGTGCTACGGCACTGACAAAAGATATATGAATAAAATTCTTTAACACAAAAATCAACAATTTAACAAAAATAATTTTTAAACCGGCCCCCTGGTGGTGGAAATTACCTGGCCTCTCGGCGACTCCCGGCATGCCCTGGTTCCCGCCTCCTCCTCCATCGTCCACCTGGTCCCGCGACTGGCTGCGGGCAGTGTCCACTTCCCCCACGTGCACGTGACCATACACCGAGTTGCCCCTGATGACGTCACAGTCGCTGTCCCGCACCGAGTGCCCGACGCTGTGCCGGATGCTCTGAGCCACTCCGAGGTCAGTGGACGACTCGAGTTCCTTCGCCAGATGCTGAACCTCGCCTTTCCAGAACGGGTGGGTGACAAGCCCGTGCCAGTCCAACCTAGGGGTTAATTAGGTTTAGTTTGTTTATACACGATAACACGGTTTGGCCATATATGGGCATGTCCTAATTTCGCGAGAACGAGGCCACTTCCGGATATAGGTAAACAAAGCCTGATAGACTTGAGTTTGCCGGAACGCACAGTGCAAAGCATTAGTTTTATTCAAAATTAAGAGAAATCGAGAACCCTAACCATATCAATTTAATATAATCTTTTTGTTAAACATGGTTTCTATATGTATTCCAATTAGTTAGTTTCTAGGTGTTGTAGTTTTAGAGATATTTAACGTTTTCTGTATGAAGATTGCTCACTGCCATTGACAATGCATTGCCGCGATTGCGTTTGCCGGTACGCGCAGTGTAAACCGTTAGTTTTATTCAAAATTAAGAGAAATCCAGAACTCTAACCATGTCAATTTAATATAATCTTTTCGGTAACTATGTTTTCTATGTGTGCACCAAGCGATTTGTTTCTAGGTGGTATAGTTTTAGAGATATTTCACTTTTTCTGTATGAAGATTGCTCACGACCATTGACAATGCATTGAGTTTGCCGGTACGTGAAATGCAAAACGTTAGTTTTATTAAAAATTAATAGAAATCGAGAACCCTAACCATATCAATTTAATATAATCTTTTTGTTAAACATGGTTTCTATGTGTATTCCAATTAGTTTGTTTCTTGGTTGTGTGCTTTTAGAGATATTTAACTTTTTCTGTATGAAGAATGCTCACTGCCACACTGGTGATACTGCCACGTGCGTTTGTGTACCTGCAAACAGGAATTGGGTCAAGATGGCCGCCAAACCGTGTTATGGTGTATTCGGACACCACGGCGCCATTGCAGTCGACATTCAGAAATTGGGACTAGTATCAGAACGATGGGTGATGAGGCAGTGCTAGTCGAGCCTAGAGGTTAATTGTGTTTAGTTTGTCTTCATTTTTTAAACGGACACCATAGTGCCATTGCAATCGACATTCGGTAATTGAGAGTAGTGTCAGAACGGGTGGGTGACGAGGCGGTGCCAGTCGCGCCTGGAGGTTAATTGGGTTTAGTTTGTTTAATCGGAAAGCACTACAGTGAAAATTCAATAATAGGGATTACTTTGAGAACTGGTGGGTGGCAAGGGGGCGCCACAGTAGTCAATATTCAGTAATCGGGACTACTACCAGAACATCTGTTTGTTCGTTTGTTTGTTGTTGTTTTACATCCTAGCAACATCTAAGGTCATATCAGGACGGGTACTGACTTTTGACAGTGCGCACTCATGGCAACTTTATAGTGCTGTCCCACTGGGAAACCAGGCTGCCGTCACCATGACCTGGTATCCCACTCAGTCACATTATCCTGACACTGAGCCCACCAATCCTTGCCCTGTCCTAATAATGCCGAGCGCCTGGCTAGGAAGCAACTAGTATCAATTCAGCAGCACGGGAGACGGACGCTCTAACTCATTCGGCCATCCCGTCTGGTTCCCAGAAAATCTGAGTGACGACATTGTGCCAGTCCATTCTAGGGGTTAATTGGGTTTAGTTGGTCTAAAATCTTTAATCGGACACCTAGGCGCCACTGCAGTTAACATTCGGGAATCGGACTACTATCAGAATGGGTGGGTGACGAGGCGGTGCTAGTCGAGCCTAAGGGTTAATTGGGTTTAGTTTGTTTTTAATCGGACACCAACAGTCAACATTCGGTAATCGGACTACTGTCAGAAGGCATGGGTAGAAGAGGTGGGTGACGAGGCCATGCTAGTCCAGCCTGGAGGTTAATTAGGTTTAGTTTGTTTTTAATCGGACACCAAAGTGCCACTACAGTCAACATTCAGTAATAGGACTGTCAGAAGGCGTGGCTAGAAGCGGTGGGTGACGAGGCCATGCTAGTTCAGCCTGGAGGTTAATTAGGGTTTAGTTTGTTTTTAATCGGACACCAAAGTGCCACTACAGTCAACATTCGGTAAATAAATAAATAAATAAAACAGTTATATAGCGCCCGCTCCAGCAAGCCGTTCTCAGGCGTTTTACATAACAAACAAATATACAGGAAAATAAATTTCACCTAGTTAAAAGCAGATTTAAATAAATGTGTCTTAAGACCTTTTTTAAAAGCACCAACAGATTTACAATCTGTGATATATCCTGGCAGAGCACTCCGCAGTCTCGGGGCAGCAATACTAAAAGCACGATCCCCAAAGCCTTTGAGTCTGCTCCGAGGAACTGCTAACTGGCTGGAGACTGTGGAGCGCAGTGTTCGAACATTTGTTCTCTCCTGGAGCATATCTCTCATATATTCTGGAGCCTGCTCATGCAAGGCACGATATACAAGAAGCAGCACCTTGAAATCAAGTAATCGGGAGTAGTGTCCAATGTTTATCTATATTGGCACAGAGTTGATGAGGTGAGAGAGAATCGATGTTATTTAATCAATTATTCCTCCAAAAGTACCAGGTATGTGAAGAATATATTGTACTTCTTAAATTAAGAATTGATGCGCTCATTTCATTTACCCAGCCGTTCGTCAATTTTTCTAATGGGTTATTTTTCACCCTTACTGCAAGTACGGGGTGAATCTTTTATCTAGAATAGCACCAGCTGTTAATGAGTGTTTCTAGAATTATGACATTTTGTGTTGGTATTTGCTACTAGATGGATAAAATACATAGACTTAGACTGTATGTTGGCGGTCTACATCTTAAACCTTTAAAAAACCATCAACATGTAGGAAATAAAAAAAAGAGGAAGTCAGCGAAATACAGGTTTTTCATCCACGATTTATTTTACAGGGATGAAAGTGCTCGCCGGGGAAAAAAGCGGAAATGCTGATATTTTCCCATTGGTTTAGCATTGTCAGGGAATCGCGGAAAATTCCCGAAGTCGGGTTTCATATATATTGGTATACGCTGAAAGTGCTGCACCGTTTGAAGCATGTATTAGTAGTGTACGCTGGTAGTGCTGCGACGGTTGGAGCATTTATTAATATTAGTAGTGTACTCTGATAGTGCTGCGGCGTCAGCACCACATATTAGTTTATGCTGATAGTGCTGCGAGATTGAAAAATCCCTGAAATCTGCGGAATCGCGGAGATCTTTCATCCCTGATTTTACTGACAATATTTTTTTTAGTGGTGAAATTGATTTTTTCCCCTTCTTTTCCTTAACAATTGTACTATACCTCTCTGCCGGGTTCTTCTTGAGAAGGCCTTCGATCAGATTTTGGAAATCGGGCGATGCTTTTCCTGACACTCTAGAGCCTGAATGAAATATGACGTCGTACAATGTTTATTTATTTGTTTGAGTTTTATATCCTAGCAACATCTAAGTTCATATCAGGACGGGTACCAACTTGTGACAGTGCACACTCAGGGCGACTTTATAGTGCTGCCCCACTGGGAAATCAAGCCGCCAGCACCGTGACCCTATATCCTGCTCAGTCACATTATCCTGATACTGTACTAACAAGTCCATGTCCTATCCTATTAATGCCAAGCGCCAGGCTAGGTAGCGATAGGTATCAATTTTAAAGTCATTGGTTTGACTCGACCGGGAACCAAACTCCCAACATTCCACATGCGAGGCCCATGTTCCGCCGATTAGGCCACCGATATTTCAACTGGAATGAAAAATTTGAAAATGAATTTTTAAATAATGTTTGTTTGTTTGTTGTTGTTTTACATCCTAGCAACATCTACGATCATATCAGGACGGGTACCGACTTGTGACAGTACGCACTCATGGCGATTTTATAGTGCTGCCCCACTTGGAAATCAGTCCATAGCACCATGACCCGATATCCCACTCAGTCACATTATCCTGACACCGAGCTAACCAGCCCTTGCCCTATCCTAATAATACCGAGCACCAGGCATAAGTATCAATCTTTAAGTCATTGGTTTGACCCGACCGGGAAACGAACTCGCAAACTCCCGATCTACCGCACGCGAGCCCTCTGCTCTACCGATTCGCCCGGTTTTTAAATAATGAAAAATAGCAGGCATATAATGATTATCTACATATAATACCAAACGGTGGTTAAGTTTTAGGGTCATTTAGATCACTACTCCTCTGTTAATTGGCTCTGCCAATGCGCATCATCATACTCCACTGATGCTTTGCCATGTATGGGTTGTTAATAGCATGTTTTTTGTGCCTACTGTACACATTTCATATTAATTTTGATTGTTTTTTTTATAAAGTTTGGCCACTTCGACCAGAGTGGCATCCATTTTGAGTCATGTAACCGCAAGTGTTGCTAACTCCACCATTAGATAGTGCGACCAATATGGTTTACCGCATAATGGTACAGATGGATTCCACCAGATGATGGCACTACATTGAAACGGGACCATGCACGAGTCTGGTAAATAGCAGAGAAGGTTGATATATAAATGGTCTCAGAATATAGGCAGAGACCGTGAATATATATATATATTTAATGACAGTTCAATATTGGTCCAGGGATTGATGCGGAGTCTAGCTTTAACCATGCACAGCACGGGTTAAAGCTAGTATCTGACAATCAGGACTCCCCTCGTCTCACCTTTGACACGGATAGGGGGAATCTCGGCAGTGGTGATCTTGTCCATGAGTTCGTGGATGTCAGGGGAGGAGAAGGGTGCCTGACCCGTGTACATTTGGAACAGAATACAACCCAGCGACCACATGTCGATGGCAATAGTCGGCTCGCGGTTCTCCAGCATCTCCGGGGCGAGGTACGTGGGGCACCCTGCAACGGAATTTAAAAAAAAAAAAGTAATATATAAAAAAATTCTTTGAACAAAAATAAATTATCTTTTTAAAAAAAAAAAAAATTTCTTTTGTGATGAATTTATTTACCCTACCAATAAAGCGGCTGTCACACATCACCGGATTTGAGCAGCGTACAGAATTGTCTAGTCCGGTGGTGATAAGTATCAAAATGTATTAAAATGTGTCAAAGTGTTCCGACATCGGGTCTACGAACAGACATGAAACAGACAGCCAACGGATGAAACAAACTCAAACTGGACAAGAACCGTAGACGTCAACCCGGTGGCATCCGTTCCTAGTTTTGTGCATGTTCAAAACTTGAACGCACACAAACCGGACTTTGCTCGGTTTCTGTCCGTTTCCCCCAATCCGGTGATGTGTGACAGCCGCTTAACGGATAAGTGTGTTTATTCATTGAATACTGTCTGTTGTCTTTCTTGTAATTTTACATCCTGGCAACATCTAAGGTCATATCAGGACGGGTACCGACTTGCAGTCTCCGTACACGTGTGAAGATATGGAATTCAAAGCTCTTCAAGGCTTTTTTTGTTATGAATTCAAGACTAATTACCCAAGATAGCGAATGGCGATTTCAGACTAATTTACATCAGGGGGGACAGTTTAATGGAATTCAAGGCTTTTCAAGACTAATTACCCAAGATAGGTTAAATTCAAGGGCAATGGAGCAAGTGAAGTTCAAGACTTTTCAAGACTTTCCAGGCCCCATACAGACGCCGGACTTGTCACAGTGCGCACTCATGGCGACTTTATAGTGCTGCCCCACTGGAAAATAGGCCGATATCCCACTCAAGTCACATTATGCTGACACTCAGCTAACAAGTCCTTTCCCTATCCTATTAAAGCCAAGCGCCAGGGTAGGAAGCGATAAGTATCAAATCTGTACGCCACTGTCTTGACTCGGCTGGGATTCAAACTCCCAACCTGACCAGACGGGATGGCCGAATGAGTTAGAGCGCCCGTCTCCCGTGCTGGTAGATCGTGGGTTCGAACCCTGGTCGAGTCAAACCAATGACTTAAAAATTTATACTTGTCGCTTCCTAGCCAGGCGTTCAGCATTAATAGGATAGGGCAGGGACTCGTTGGCTCAGTGTCAGGATAATGTGACTAAGTGGGATATCAGGTCATGGTGCCGGCGGCCTGGTTTCCCAGTGGGACAGCACTATAAAATCGCCATGAGTGCGCACTGTCACAAGTCGGTACCCATCCTGATATGACCTTAGATGTTGCTCGGGCATAAAATAACAACAAACAAACAAACAATCCACACACAGGAAGCCTGCGCTCTACCAATCTCAGCCAGCACGTCCAGACTTTATTCTAATAATATCGGCATATTAAGATATTGTAGTAGTCTGCACTGACCTCTCAGGCAAGGAGCTACATAGACAGGTAGGCGTGGTGACATAGAGGGAGCCTAGGTGGTGTAATGGTTAGCACACTGGCCCGGAATGCAAGAGATGTGGGTTCGATTCCCACTCGAGGTGCAATATTTCCCATTTTCACCACACCCCTATGACAATCTATACAAGAAATGTTTTATCCGCATGTTAAATAGAAGCGGCTTACCCATGGTTTTGAGTTTGATGGGTATGTTGGGGTCACCCTCTTCGTCTGACACCTCAGAGCCCCAGTGTTCGCGACTGTCTGCGAACTGTTCGAACAACTCGCCCAGGTTCTCTCCCTCGACACGACTCAAGCCAAAGCCGGAGTACTTCAGGATGCCCGGGCCATCCACCAACAACTGGAGGTCATCGGAGGTTACCATTCAGTTAAACAAAAAAGAGCAACACGATTAGCGCAATTGGTCATGTTGCATAGGCAACATGGGTATGGGTAATTCGGGACCGACGTGGGACTCCTGGGATCCCACCGTTACCCCCCTCCCCCTCGACGTATACCTTAGTTCCCCCTTTTAACTATAGGGGGCCAGAGGCGACTCCAGGTGGCGCCCCCTGCGCCCGCGGACTGGTAGCCGCCGCTTGTACCCGAGCAGACCCCTGTGACATCCCTTCCGCCCAGTTGCCTCTCCAGATGCCGACCCGAGACCACCTCCCCCCTTTTCTCACCGCCCCACCCGACCCTACTTTAAGACTGTGACTTGTTAGGGTTGAGTGCCCGGATCCCGCAGAGACTTGAACTCATTACCTTGATACATATTGACTTTTCCATTGTACCATTACCTGTTTGTTTTTCTGCTTACTAGATTAATAAATCCCATACTAAGTAGTTCTGTGTCGTGTCCTGAATTACGTTAGCAATACTACATGTATTTAATCTATCCCACGCAGTGTATCCAAGATATGCTTATATGATTTGGTAGTAAATTGAAAATATGAAAATTTGGACATCAACACCATGCATCTATCTAAATGATTTTTTAACAACTCTTTTTGTTGTAAGAGACAATCCTTTTTGTTTAATTCCAATCAATCAAATTCTTGTTTGAATTTGTTGTGTGTTAAAATAATTTTCTGGATGGACATCACATGGTTAATTCTAACAGATTTCTTAATTTATATAAGACCAAAATCAAAAGGTGAAAAAACTAGATTTCAACTCTGACATATGCCCAACATATAATCCTATATGTGAATATTGATTCCACTATTATTTTGGAATGTTTTCACTTTCGGTTTTCATGTCACAAAAGTGGTACACAGCTTCTGAGACGGACCCAATACCTTGTACCCAAAAGAAAAGCTTGTTTTTTTATTTAACGGTGTCTCTAGAGCACATTGATTTTCATCATCGGCTATTGGACGTAAAACATGTGGTCATTCTGACATATTTCTTAAAGGAAGTTCACTGCTGCCACACAGCCTACTCTTTCCGATAAGCAGCAAGGGTTTTTTAATATGCACTTTTCCACAGACAGGACAGCACATACCACAGTTTAATTAACCAGTTGTGGACCACTGGTTGGATCGGAAAATAACCCAAACTGCAAATGGGTCCACTGAGCAGGATCGATAGGATGACCGACATCTTCACAGGTAAACACTTTACCCCCTGAGCTATGTCCCGCTCCCCGAGTACCATGTACCAATGCAATTAGAGTTTTAATCTAGTTATACTGCATCGGTACTGACCTTTGATGGTTTGAGGTCACTGAAGATGATCCCGAGAGAGTGGATATGGTGCAGGCCCTTGATGATATCAATACTGAAGACGCGAATGGAGCTCTCGGGTAGGTGTCCATCCTGCTCAATGATTGTCTCAAGGCTGCCCCCTGGTGACATAGATAGCACAACATGTGTTCATGTGCTGTGAATAATCAGCAATGTTGGGGTTTTTTGTTGGTTTTTTTTGTGGGGGGGGGAGGGGGGAGTACTTGTGTGTTGGGGTTTTACATCCTAGCAACATCTAAGGTCATTAAACAAAAAAATGTATTCCGGAAAAATGCAATACATATTCACCACAATTCGCGACCTTACTATAAAAAGGTTCTATCTGACAAAATGGTGCTTTCGAGATAATGAGGACCGAAGCTGGGTAACTGCATGATAGCAAAGCAGATAGAACAATATTATTTTCAATATATCTCAGTGAAAAATACTAGTTGAGAAACAGTTGTGTAATTGCATGATAGCCTTTTGTAGATAAAACATTTTTACATCCATAACACAAATTCGGTCAATTTGTCAGATAGAACCTTTTTATAGTAAGGTCACGAGTCATGTATAATACTTTTGTTATGAGAACTGGAATTGTATTCACTTTACTTTTACAACTGATAGTTTCAGCTATGTATCAAGCGATCTTACTGTGCAGCTGGGAGAACAGTGGCCTGGCGCTGACAAAAGATATTATTCAATAAAAGAAATTACATAAAGGTTAAAAAAATAAAATAAATTTGCTATTAAAACAGAATAAACAAACCTTTTTAGTAATACAACGTCTCAAAATGCTATCTCCAACAAAATGACAAACCTGCGAAGGGAAACCATAAACCTAACCACTCTGTGATGTTTTGTTTGTTTGTTGTTTTACGTCCTAGCAACAGCTAAGGGGATATCAGGATGGCTAACGACTTATGACATGACAGTGCGCACTCATGTCGACTTTATAGTGCTGCCTCCCTGGGAGACCAGGCCGCCAGCACATTATTAGGATATCCCACTCAGTCACATTATCCTGACACTGAGCCAACCATTCCTTGCTTTGTTTGTTTGTCTGTTGTTTTACATCCTAGCAACATCTAAGGTCATATCAGGACGCTACAGACTCGTGACAGTGCGTACTCATGATGACTTTATAGTGATGTCCCACTGGGAAACCAGGCCGCCGGCCCCATGACCCAATGTCCCACTCAGTCACATTATCCTGACACTGAGCTAACCAGTCCTTGTCCTATCCCGATAATGCCGAGCGCTAAGCTAGGAAGCGACAAGTATCATTATCCTGACACTGAGCTAACCAGTCCTTGTCCTATCCCGATAATGCCGAGCGCTAAGCTAGGAAGCGACAAGTATCAATGTTTAAGACATTGATTTGACTCGACCAGGGCTCGAAACCACGACCCCATGATCTACCAGCACAGGAAACGGGCGCTCTAACCCATTCGGCCATCCTGTATGGTACCAGTCCTTGCCCTATCCTAATAATGCCGAGCTCCTGGCTAGGAAGCGACAAGTATCAGTTTTGAGATGGACGCTCAACTCATTCGGCTATCCCGTCTGGTCACTCTGTAATGTAATGATCTAATCAATACACATGTATGAATGTGTATGTATGTGTGTGTGTGCATGTATGTATGTATGTATGAATGTATGAATGTATGGATGTATGGATGCATGTTTGTAGTTTTTCTGTATATATCTATGTATCTATACAACATATAATCACTATCTCATATGTGAATTGTCCAACTATACCATATGTAATTGTAAGTTTTGGAATAATTAATATTTGTTATTTCGGCTGACTTGATCTAGCTGCTGATGACAATATCAGACTACACATACAATAAAACCTCTCTAAATCGACCGACCATGGGACCGACTTTAAGTGGTCCATTTAGGGAGTGGTCGGTTATGGGACTTTTTTTTATCATTACAATTGTATTGTATAGGCGATCGTTTGGGACCCAAATAAAGCGATCGATATAGGGGAGTGGTCGATCTGTGAAGGTGGTCGGTTAGAGAGGTTTTACTGTACTACATATATTGGAAATAACTGTATTGTCACATGGGTGGAAGACCAGTGCACGGCGCTGGCAAAAGACTTTATTCAATGAATAAGCTATATTTACAAAAAAAACTAAAACAAAAAAAAACTCATACCTGTGCAGAGCTCCACTACGAGCCACAGGTGGTTACTTGTCTCGTACCACTCGTGGAATGTGACCACATTCGGGTGTGAAATTTCATGTGTCAGTCGCACCTAACAACACAGAAGGGAATGGGAAGGAAAAATTAAAACCAAGTGCCGTCATTTGAAGATCCCAAGCATGTACTACAGACGGGCCCGGGGGGATATGATTGAAGTATTCAAATATCTCCATGGTATCTACAAGACAGGCGGCCCCCTTATCAGAGACTCCAACACCAGGACCAGAGGGCACTCCCTGAAGCTGAGGAAGCGGTACTCCAGACTGGACCTGCGACACAACTTTTTCGGCTTTAGGGTGGTTGACCTGTGGAATGACCTGCCGGAGAGTGTCATAGCAGCGGAGTCGGTGAACTGCTTCAAGTCCCGACTGGATGCATACTGGTCAAGCATTACATATATCTTGGAGCCAGTGACAGTTGCTACGATTGACCACATCTGAAGAACTGTCTCCATTTCAATTAATTAAGAGCGGCTAACAGGTCCAAGGCCTATTATAGCTGTATCCTATTGATTGATTGATTGATTGATTGATTGATTCATCATGTTATTGCACAGAGTGTTGGGCACAGAGAACACGAAAGCAAATGGCGAAGAAACTTGACTTTATTCCCGTTACAGCTCCAGTACTATGTTGTTTGTTTGGGTTTGACATCCTAGTAACAGTTACAGGGTCTATACACGTGTGAACATATGGAATTCAAGGCTATTTCAAGGCTGTTTTGATAGGATTTCAAGACTATTTTCATTTTGATTTTAAGGGGAAAAATAACGATGGCAAATGGCGATTTTGGACTAATTTAAATCATTCGGGGACAGTTGAATAGAATTCAAGGATTTTCAAGACTAATTACCCAAAATAGGTTAAATTGAAGGCTTTTCAAGGCCTTGAAAAGAAACTTGACTTTATTCCTATAGCAGCTGGAGGCTGTGTTTCTTATAAACAGAAAGTTCACTATAATTCATAAGGGGGGATGGGGGGGGGGGCATAACCATACACCTACATTAAGGGGAATAACTATAACTAACTGCGGCATTCTTGTGGGAGTTTACTAAAAATATATGAAAGGCGGTAAAGTAATAATACAAAACTTCATACCAGGTTAGTGATCTGCGCCCGCTTGATTTTGTCGATGCAGTGGATGGCGACAAAGTTGATGGTTTCCTTGCGGCGACCCTTGTATATGACGGAGTGTTCGCCCCTCCCGACCTCCTCATACAGCACAAAGTTCTCCATGGCACGCCACCTAGCGAGAACTCAGCCTGCGAGCAGAAATTGTGAACATGTGACGACAACATAGTTGGTTGGTTGTTGACCGGTACTACTTTCAATTTAGGTCAGTTGGGACAAGGAGCAATAACAGAAATGGAGAAGAACGTTTGTTTGTTGTTTTACGTCCTAGCAACATCTAAGGTCATATCAGGACGGGTACCGACTTGTGACAGTGCGCACTCATGTGACTTTATAGTGCTGCCCCACTGGGAGACCAGGCTGCCAGCACCATGAACTGATATCCCACTCAGCCACATTATCCTGACACTGAGCCAACCAGTCTTTGCCCTATCCTAATACTAACGAGTGCCTGGCTAGGAAGCGACAAGTATAAATTTTTAAGTCATTGGTTTGACTCGATCAGGGTTCGAACCCACGATCCCATGGTCTACCAACACGGGAGACGGACGCTCTAACTCATTCGGCCATCCCGTCTGGTCTGAGAAGAACGTAGTCACTGTCTTCTTTCAATTTAAATATACATTATGTTTTGTCTTGTTTGTTGTTTTACGTCTTGGCAACATCTACGGTGATATCAGGACGGGTATCTATACACTTGTGACAGTGCACACTCATGATGACTTCCTAATGCTGCCCCACTGGGAAATCATGCCTACTGCTGGCACCATGACCCGATACACCACTTAGTGCTTATTATCCTGACACTGAGCTAACCAGTCCTTGGCCTATCCTATTAATGCCAAAAACGGGGCTAGGAAGCGACAAGAACCAATTTTGTAAGTTATTGATTTGACTTGACTGTGAATCAAAATCCCGACTTTCCGCACAAGAAGCCTGCACTCTACTAGCTACACTCGTAGCACTGACTCAGACAAGGGCTGCTGAACAACCCATTAGAAAAAGTCGCGAAAGGCTGGGTAAATGAAATGAGCGCATGACTTCTTAATTAAAGAAGCAAAATATATTCTTCACATACTTCTTTACCCGCTACTTTTGAATTGCTAAAAAAATAATATTATGTAGTTGAACAGAGTTTTAAAAGTTAAACTGACAGCATTCTTGGATCGCCATCTTGCTTGTTTACATCCTCTGCCATTTCACCAACTCTAAGCAAATATAAGTGGACAATGGAAACTGGAATCAAAATTCCACTTCCTGTTCCATACTAAAGCAGTTTTCGCTCGTATTTACACTATGTTGTGCATCACCACTACTCTAAGGTAGGGGTGAATTTGATGAGGATGTTGAAATAAACTTTATTGGAATAGGGCCTAGATAAAACAAAAAGATTCACATCTGACTCCTACTGTCTGTAGTCGTTGTAGACAGTACGGGGTGAATCTGTTATCTACCGTTTTAGTAGATAGTAGATTCACCCCATACTCTAGATAAAGGATTCACCCTGTACAGCAGCACACGGATGAATATCAACCCTATATAAAAGTTGTCGAAAAAGTGGGGAAACGAAATGAAAGCCTAAGTTCACAATCTAAGAAGCAACACTTATTCTTTATATATGGCTTCATATTTCCCCACTACTTTTGAGTTGAAAAATATAAAACATGTAGTTTAATAGACTTTAAAAGTGAAATCGCCAGCGTTCTATCACCCCCATCAGGACTAACATTTCAGTGCTCCTCCCTTATAAATGGCAAATGGCCCGCATATAAAATTAGCACCATCAGATTGGTGAACATGTTGTCTCTTTTTGTGCCAGGGGATTTTATTGTATCTGGTGCGATTTTCGAGATATTTGAATTTTTCTGAGGTGTAAAGTGATCTATTTCAGTTGGGAGCAGGGTCACCTGACCAAAATGCATCATTCTGATGGGTTTGTCATATGCTGTTGTTTACATTTACATGATGCAGGCCATGCGCTTTTGTTGTTTTGTGTATTTATAACTAATAATTGTCAGTTATTTATTATAGATAGTGCACATAAATCTAAAAGACAGTTTTTCTATATGACTTTGAGAGTTTTCATTAATAATTTGTGTTGTTATAGAGTAACTGTGAGAAAATTAGCCTGTATTTCTGATACATAAATTGAAATAACTTTGCTTCAGCTAGGCCTATAAAGTCCATCTATTTATTAAATTAAAGGGTTTGATGTATTTTAACAGAATACATTTGTTTTGTAGAGCTATCTGCTATTTCAATTTTTTCTACAAATCTCTACCTGTGTGTGCAGTGTGTCCAGTAAAATAAATAGTGCTTTATTAGGGGTGTGTCACTCTGTGGAGGTGTATACAATCCCTATCTTCCAGAGTGTTAGCTGAAGTGTGAAGCTTCAACAGTGAGGATGTGTGCTGGGTTTCATCTACTGTCCTTCTTGGGGGACCGGGAGAATTCTGAATACCCAACCATAAACAAGTCCGTACACAACTTCACAAGTAGCATCATGGGCGATATTAGGTGAAATGAGCGGAGGCGTGTTGCTAGCCACTAATTTATGTGCAACAAACTCGGCCTATTAGAAAGTCTAACGTCTGTACTATTACATCAACATTAAATATTGGTTATATCTTACCACATGTGACGATATAAATTTTATAAGCGACCAGGACTACAAATAATTAACAAATGACGCAACTGTCAGGTTCTGCTCGTAAAGGCATCCTTATAACTGGTATATATGCACGATGATTTCGGTATAGCGACACACTACTTGTCTTTCTGGATCGGAGATTCTATACAAACACTACATTGAAGCTGGAGCCGACGTGAGAGGGACGCAGTGTGAGAGTTGCCATATACGCATGACTATGTGAATGTGTTATAGGCACGGCAATATACACTGAGTTGAGTTTGTTTGTTGTTTGTTGGAGTTTTACGTTCGGTCAACATCTAAGGTCTGATTTAGTTAGGTATGTTACCAACAAAAATGGGTTAAGGGATTCCAGTTTTGTTGACTTTGATGAAAATGTTTTAAAATTAATATTAATATGGTAGGCCTACCTTTCAACGAGTATAGGCCTATGTATGTCACCTCTAGACAGATAAACCAGTTATGCCCCCCTACTAATGCTGAGCATACTAGTCTAGCATAGCTACCTCCCTATTAGATAAAAGATTCACTCCGTACTTACAGTAAGGATGTACGGGGTGAATCCTTTATCTACCTCCCCATATGTTCCTTTTTTCTCTTATCTTGTTCTTTTCCTGTCATTAAAGTCGCCGGCTATACCTCACCCAAATATGGTTCACATCAAGCAACATAATAATGTAATGAATATATTTAGCTATCCGTAATTAAACATTTATAGCTAACAAACATCCATTTCCCTGCCAAACCTTCAGTAACTTTACCTACTGGTCTGCTACCCACATTTCTGTTCACATCACCTTTAACTCTCAGAGTTTCAGTTGAGGGCACATACTGTGTGGTAAAGTTCTACATTTTAATATAGAAAAATGATATAACACTCCAACCTCCATGATTTTGAGAAGTATCCACCAATGGTGGCAATGGCATCTTGGCTTCGCGATCAAAAGTAACAATTCTAGAAATACCTGGACCTAGAGTTCTAAACCTAAACCTAGATTTGTGTAAATCTGAAAAGAAAATATGGCCATAAGTTAGGTGTTTGTGTACTATTTTCAGTGATATTATATTCAAAAACATAAACGGACTCATCGTGCCTTCAACATGCAATCTAAGAGCACATGATGTGATGTACAGTCGTTCTGCTACAACCCTGTTCCTATGGTAGGGTTGGTGGACAATGAACAACTCATTAGAAAAAGCTTTGGAAGGCTTGGTTATGGAAATACCCAGATAATTTTGTAATATATAGTGCTAAATCGGCCAAATATTTGTGTGTGTGTGATGGGTGTATTTATGCTGCCCATAACAGTTAAGTCTAATGACTTGTTTTTACCGCTAGACAGTAATAGTCTTGTGACTCCCTTTGCGATTTATTTTATCACTTTCAGTTGTTGCATTCTTTCTCTGTGAGTTTGTTCATTCTACAATCCGATAATTGTTTGGTTACCGATAGTTACTTTCTCTGACTGTCTTCAACTTGCTATGTTAGTGGTCATTAGTTTTTTATTTTAAGTTTAAAGCTTACCTTCTGTATGCATCATACCTAGCATGTATACCCTCTAAAACCTTGCTTGAATTATCAGTGTATTTTCTATTTATTTATCTATCTTTCTTTTTTCCTTTTTAATTCATTATATTTGTTGTTGTTGTTAGTCTAGCAGTGCATTTAGCTCTCTTTTGATAATTCTTTTTATATGTTTCTATTGTTCCTGCACTTCTTCTACACCCAGTGTATTCCATTCCCCTGCCTTCATGTAGGCCCTACTCGGTACTCCTCTCATATGATCTGTTTTTGGCTCTGTTTATTATCAGTCTGGGGCCATCACTACCTCTTGTTGCCTTTTTTGTTACCTGCACCCTCGTCCCAGACTTTCCTGCCTCCCCGAATGCTGCTAATTTAAGATGTACTTTTCTCCTGTCAATTAGTGTGTTGCCTCTTGCTTTCCTCTGGAGATCAATATATGGTTCAAATGCTTATTCATCATACTCTGCTATTTTGTTAAGTGAAGAATTGATAAGTTCATGTAGATTAATAAACATTAAAAGTCAAATCAAGAGCTTTCTGTGGCCGCCATCTTGTTTTTTTGTGGGTGTTTATGGTGGTTTTCATTTTGCATTCTCTCTCAATATTCAATTCAATACTTTATCTCAGACTCATCATTATGACATCTACATAAAGTGGTCCATATAGATAAACACTGCGCACTGGAAGCACTACCATCACAATTTATTCCTACTGAAGCAGATTTTGCTTGGATTTAAGCAGCAGGGTTGTTATAAACGAATCACCCCTTACTCTGGATAAGGGGTGAATCTAAATGTACAGTAGAGTTTGATGATTCATATAGTCTGGTCCACCATTCTTTGTTTCAACAGAGGTCGCTTGGAGCTGCATAGTCTGATGAAGCATCAAATTGTCAAAACCAAAACAATTATCTAAAATTGATTCTACATATCTACCTTAGATAATGATGCACTTATTAAACATTTGTTGCCATGTACATGGGACGTAATCCTGAGTCAATTTAATAGAACCTGTTACTACTGAAGCCTATGGTGTCTGAGTTTTGGCAGACTTGCCAAGACTAATTTGACATATTTTCACTTTAAATATCTAAAAGTTTAGCCATTTAAAATAAAAGTGACTTGAAACATAAGTAAGGTAGGTGGTCATAGCAACCAATTTAATATATTTATCTCAGAAAAATGGCAGAAACTCAAAACATCGGACTATGCAACACGACGGTATGGGCGAATGAGTTGAGCATCCGTCTTCCATTCTGGTAGATAATGGGTTCGAACCTTGGTCGAGTCAAACCACTTGACCAATGACTTAAAAATTGATACTTGTCGACCCTTCCTAGTCTGGTGTTCGGCTAGATAAAAGATTCACCCGGTACTGCGAGTACCAGGTTATCTAGTGCTTGGCATGATTCGGATAGGGCAAGGAGCAGTGGAATGAGGAAGACCAATTGTCCACGATTGAAACTTTCCCTGCTTAATCAACTAATCTACCCCCTAAAAAAGTAAAAGAATGTGCAGTTTGGTGCTGGATAATGTTGACTATTTGAGTACTAGAACCTGGCTAGACAGCGTACAACTGAATTGCTTTAGTCACTTGGACATCAACCAACCAAGCACTCAAGTAGGTAAACGCGCCAAGTTGAAAGGTCATGGCCGCTGAGTGAGCATCTGCTTATCGTGGCGAAAACCTAATGACATATTATATAATAACACAGAATTTAAGCAACGCACTTCAATTCCACCACTAAGACCGCATACAGGGAGTGTGTGGAAGTTTCCCATCATTCATTACCAGGATTTTACAAGACGCTTGTAGCACAAAACATGGATTAATTCATTTTTTCTTCTTCTCTTGCTTTGAAGTTTGATTGAATGAGTAACATCGGCTAGTCCGTCAGGACCGCCTTCACAGACACAGTTTGCTGTCAAATCTCCGAGGACACTGACACTGGGTGTCTACCCCGCCCCACCCCCACACAACAAGTGTCTTCTATCTAATAATAACCGCATACGGATAGCAGGGGATATTACTGCTTAATTAGTGCATGAACAATTGAATTTGAATGCATCTGCAACATCGTTCGAACGCGGTGGAAACCAAAACCAAGTCTTGACTTGAAGTCAAATCGGCTCTGGACGCCTTAGCTTAGGGCTAGGGTAGGTACCCCAGTACAATTTTCAAACATTCAAATTATAATTTCATTGGAAGCTCCAATGAATCAAAAGGCAAAAGCAATAGGCTTTTTGAATTTTTAAGATATTCCAAAAATTGAATGAGATATGTGCATTTGAAGTTTGTTGAATTTAAGATTTTTTGTATTAGCTAATGCACTAGAGTAGAGAAGTGCCTTATTCAGGGCTGTCAAATAGACTAATTATAACAACATTTCTTTGTAGTTTCTTTATTAATGATCACATCCTGATCAAACTTCACACCAAGGTTCTTCTTCGTATACCAACTCACACCAGCTTATCAAAACATAAAAAAAAAAAAAAAAGATCACAGGAAAATGTAGGTTTCCATGGCAACCATAATACAATCACTCCCACCTTCATGTCTGTTTAGCGTCTGTAGAATCGTGAGTTGTTTATAGAATAATATGAAACTTTGTATTTAAAACCTTTAGAATGAGCTCTTTACATTGGTGCAATCCGCTAAGCTCTACTCCTATTATCCAATGAGTATTAGGCATGTGCACATCACAGTATTTACTCGACTTTCGCTCCGGTCAATAATCATGAATATTTATTATTATTTGAGGATAATAATTTTTTAATCCACCATATTCATTTTTGTATACCTGTTTTCTATGTATTGACCAATTTTCATAAAAATTGGGTGATGAGCAGATGCATTGTGATGATGCATAATAGGCTGTGTGATGACTCACTCATCCCAGCCATAACATTCTGACCTAGAGAATCTAGTCAAAACTGCCTGACACTAACTTTTGGCTGCCAGATTCTAGAGTTGTGATTCCAGTTGTAGTCATTGTATGACCATTTTTAGGAAGAAAAAATGCTAAAGTTTCACATTCTGATAGTTAACATGCACATTCCTGGCAGGCTTACCTCTGATATTTGCATCTGAAGACTTGAATGGCTTTGTAAAATGCCTTTCAAATGTCGTACAACACTGAAAATAGTCTCTATCTGTGCTTAAATCTTTGGTGCTTCAAAAACGAATGTAACAACGAATGTACTGTGCATGTGCTTCATGTGTGGTGCCGTTTTCCGACATGACTGTGCCGCTCAGGAGGTCGCAAAAAGTTGTACAAGTTTTATAGGTCCGCCGACAGTGGCGCCCATGGCGCATTGTAGGGTACCTAGCTAGGGCTAGGCACCTATTCTGTGAATAAGTCTAAAATGGACTAATGTAAGTAATCTTGTTAATTTAATTGTTATTATCTTGAAATTGGTTCTTGTTTCTTCTTCAATGCTGGTCTAAATTGGTGGTCACTCACCTTGTAACCGTTTTTTTTTTTCTAAATTAATTTCCCCATTTTTCTCACCAGGCGGAGAAAATACAGTTTGTTATATAATCCCAAGAAGGAATGAGAGCAATGTTGTGAACAAACTAAGTTTGTTTATATTTTATTGGTAAAATAGATTCTTGTGTAGCACAAAAATGGCAGCCCAAAATAGGAATGGCGATACCTAGATAAAAGATTCACCCCATCGGTCATGTGCCATACTTACAGTAGGGGTGAATAACAACGTAGTCTAAATACGGGTGAAAATAGCTTTGGTATGGAACAGGAAGTAGAATCCCTGGTTCTAGTATCAAATGGCTACTTATATCAGCACAGAGTTAGTGAAATGGAAGAGAATGCAAAAAGATAAGATGCCGACCATAGAATGCCGTCAACGTCGATTTAGCTTTTAAAGTCCATTAAGCTACCTGTTTTATTATATTTGTCAAATCAAAAGTAACGTGTAAATATTAAGATATTTGCGAAGGATATATTTTGCTTCTTAAATTAAAAATGTATCTGTTTATTGCATTTAACCAACATGTAGATATTTTTCCAAAGGTTTTATATAGGGTTGTTCTTCACCTCTACTCGTGGGATCGAACCATGGTCGAGTCAAACCAATGACTTGAAAATTGGTGCTTGTCACTTCCTAGCCAGGCGCTCGGCATTATTAGGACAGGGCAAGGACTGGTGTGCTCAGTGTCAGGATAATGTGACTGAGTGGGATACCAGGTCTGGTCCCGGCGGCCTGGTTTCCCAGTGAGACAGCACTATAAAGTCGCCATGAGTGCACACTGTCACAAGTCGGTACCCGTCCTGATATGACCTTAGATGTTGCTAGGACGTAAAACAACAACAAACAAACAACATCACCTCTACTCAGGTTACTGAAGTAGGGGGGGATCTTTTATCTAGGCGATACCCTACTGCTTGTTTTGAAGGCTACTTCATTCATGGTAGATTAGATTAGATTAGAGTGTTTGAGCTATATGCTCAGGCCAAGTCGACCTGTGGTGAGGATGCTCTGTTCAGTTTTGTCATGTGCAGTAATGAGTTTGAATCTGCTGTCGTTATCTGGGTGTATCCTGGAATCTGTGGTTCATCTGGTATTGTTGTAAACACCTTGTCAAGCTGCCTTTTGAATGATTGTACACTGCAGTTTGATTGAGTTCTAATGTAAGCTGGCATTGTATTGAAGAGCTGTACTCCTCAGACAGAAATACTTCCTTCCCGCAGTGTTCTTGTTGATTGCGAGGCTTTTGTATTTATTGCTGGTACCTTACCAAGTCTACCATATCTTTTTGAATGATACATTGTTATGCCATAGTTTGGTACTTTTCCCATTTTCCAGGTGTATATAATTTGATATCTCTCACATCGACGTTCAATGGAGTATATCTTGAGGAATTTTAGTCTGTCCCAGGAATCCAGGCTCTTGGTGTCTTCGATATATGATGTGAAGCTGCGTTGCAGTGACTCTAGCTTTGTCAGCTGTCCTTTGGAAGTCGGTATCCACAGTTGTGAACGGTAGTCTATCCAGAGGACTATTATGGAGTTCCACAAGGTTTTCATTACCCCAGCTTCTCTTGACTTAAATGTACGAAGCACCCACCCACTATATTTTCTGGCTGTTTGGCATACATAGTCAATGTGTTCAGTGAATTTGAGGTTGCTTCCCATGTATACACCAAGGTCTTTCATGCTGTTCTTTTCCATAATTTTCTCTCCTAAGTGGTTTATGTAAGTTGTATTCATTTTTAAATCTTGGTTTGTGCCATATCGTATTAGCTCAAATTTCTTGTCATTGAACAGCATATTGTTCGAATGTTGCCAATAGACTACATCACGGTTCAAGCGGTGTGGTGCATTGTGGGATGGGTCAGAGCAAACCCCCCCCCCCCCCAAAAGCACATGGCACATGCTAATACACTGGGTGCAGCAATGAAATAGTTTCAGCTCATCTCAGCTCCTGTTTGAAACATAGAATACTAACTAAAAATATATATATAATAAATTAAGATATTAATCTTTTATCCAGCATTGCATTTACATTAATATAATCAGCACATATTATGCCATGTGCATTTAGATTTAGAAAGATCTAGGCACTCAGACTAGTGTTAGAGCCACAGACAGAGTACTCAATGCATTGTCAATGGCAGTGAGTAATCTCCATACAGAAAAAGTAAAATATTGCTAAAAGCAGATGACCTAGGCACAAACCGCTTGGAACACATATAGAAAACAGGTTTAACAAAAAGTTTATGTTAAATTGATAAGGTTAGGGTTTGGGATTTCTATTAATTTTGAATAAAACTGACCTTTTTCAATGCGCGTATAGGCAAACTCAATGGCCGTACGCCTTTGCTTTGCTCCCAAGGCCGTTTTCGGTGCATGCGCAGTCGGAACCGTGATGTAGTCTATCGTAAATGGTTTCCAGGTCTTTTTGGAGGGCCTCTGTGTCTACATTTCCCTTTATCTCCCTCATGACTCTTGTGTCATCTGCAAAAGAGGAGATAGTACTTGTTGTGTTTTCATCAATGTCAGAGATCAAGACAAGGAACAGGACTGGTCCAAGTACTGTGCCTTGTGGCACGCTGCTGGTCACATCAGATGCTGTCGATTTTGCTCCATTCACAATGACCTTTTGCGTTCTCTGCCTCAAGAACTCATGGATCCAAGTTCCCATTTTCCTCCCTATTCCTAATTTATGGAATTTATGGCAGAGTATGCCATGATCAACTTTATCAAAGGCCTTTGCAAAATCTAGGTAGATGACATCGGTGTTTGCACCCTTTTCTAGATTATCAAGGATTTGATCATGATGGGCCAGTAGTTGCGAAAGACCTGATCTTCCAGATCTAAAACCATGCTGGGATGGGTTCATCAAGTTATTTGCTTCCAAGTACTTGACGAGGTGTTCTCTAATTACTCTCTCAAGGATCTTGATTATGTGTGATGTTAGCGAGATAGGTCTATAGTTTTTGGGTAGAGCCCTACTGTCACCTTTATGGATTGGAATAATATGTCCTTCCTTTGCAATCTCAGGAATATTACCATGGTCCAGGGAATCCCTCCAAATTATATACAGCGGGTAGGAAAGGTATTGCTTACAGTGTTTTAGAGGGTGGCAGGGATCTGGTCCAGCAGATGAGTTTAGATTTAGTTTGTGAATTGCCTTTTCTATTTCTTCTGGGCTGAAGTTGATATCCATACGGGTTGGTTTGCTTTGGTCCACTTGGTAGAAGAACTGTAGACAAAAATATTCGAATGTAGCTAGTTTGCAAAGGCTATCACTACAAAATAATTATGACATTGGGTTCAAGTGTTTATGTAATGATATATTCGCAATCGCGTGAATGTGATCCTTTATACTCTTGTTCTTTCTTTTTTTTAAATATTAAAAACAATCTATTTCAATCTCCTGAAGAACAAAGCATTGAAGCATGAATTAAATGTATAAGTATTCCATTATAGGTTCTAGGAATTGTCAGAGATTTGATTAATTTGGCTAAACATTCGACCATACATCAGCTGTATACAACAATCAATTTGACATTTATAATGGTGCACCAACAATAACAAACATTTGAAACAAACAAAAACCACCATCTTATTTCATTGTAGTTCACAAAGCCTTGTACTAGTAGTAGTAGTAGTACTAGTTGTAGTTGTAGAACTTGGAAAACAGAATTTGTCACAACTATTTGACTAGTACTACTAGTAGTGGACTGGTGATTGTTAATGTATCTGGTTCGTTCTCTGAAACTGGGTACCATATATTTGGTTTCAATGGTCTCCACATTATGATTGTGATTAATTGTCGGTTTTTTTTGGGTAGTAAGTCAAATAGTTATTGTTGCCTCTGTATGTTAAGTATGTTAGCAATAGTTTAATCTATCCCACAAAATGTATCAAAAATATGTCAGTATGATTTTGTGCTAAAGTGAAAATGTAATAATTTACACATTACTATTAGCACTATGTCTATGCATGTAGGTAAACCTTTTTCCCCCAAACCTTTTCTTGTAGGTAAGACATCATTTTTTTGCTTAACTGTAAATTCTTGTTTGAATTTTTTATGGATATGTAGTAGTCTGCACTGACCTCAGGCAAGGAGCCATGTAGACAGGTAGGCATGGGTAGTATGGTGATATCAGGGAGCCTAGGTGGTGGAATGGTTAGCACACTGGCCCGGAGTGCAAAGAGATGTGGGTTCGAGTCCCACTCTAGGCGCACTATTTCCCATTTTCATCACACCCATGACATATATGTTTTAAAGTTGCATAGTCCGATGGTTTTGACTTTCTGTAATTTTTCTGAGATAAATATATTAAAGGGATTGTTATAATCTACCTTATTTTAGTTTGAAGTAACTTTGATTTTAAATGACTAAATTTTGAGATATTTGAAGTACAATCATGTCAAATTTGTTTTGGCAAGGATGCCAAAACTCTGACACCATGGGCTTCAGCAGTAACAGGCTCTATTATTTTTGTATTGATACATTATTTATTCTGCCCATAGCGTGTAAGCTCCCGCGAGGGTGCTTGTTTTCAACGCTGGACAGCTGTGAGGAATGTTAGGGTGTATGCCCAGGTTCCGGTTCCGGGTTGGTATCCAGGACATCCGCCAGCATTTATTTAAGTAGTTAGTATCTATATTAGTTTTGATTGTTTTTGGGGGGAGAGGGGGTATAGCTTCCTATGAGTATGATATAACTAATATCTTAGCCTAGTATGTACACCTAGTGAGATGGTAATAGGCTTGTAGATGAGGACATGTTTCCAGAATTTGTTTGTTTGTTTTGTTTGCAGCTTTCCTTTCACTTGTGCCCTGTCCCTAGTTAGTGCCTAGATGTGCCAGAACACATCCGTACTCTTTGGGACTGTGACCAGGTGGGTCGGGTGTGGTATTAAATTGTTAACCAAAGTTCTAACGGCATTGTCCTTGACTTTTGGGTTTATCACCTTCCTTTCACCTGTGCCCTGTCCCTAGTTGGTACCCGGGTGCGCCAGAACACACCCGTACCCTTTGGGACTGCGATCTGGCGGCGGGTTGTGGTATTTTCTAATGCCATAGTGTATTATAGGTTGGGTTTGGTGAGCATGGTTGGTCTGTCCGTACCTTTCGTGATTTGTGCCAGAACACATATCAAGGTGGACTATGGCCTCATTTCTTCTGACCCTCGCAGTACTCCAGATGGCTGTGTATTTATAGGTTTGATGTGTACCCTCTTCCGTGGCCTATCCTTGGCATGTGTGCTCTTTCACAGTTTGCCTTGACTGCACCTGGTCAGGTGTTATTTGGTGCCCATATAATGGTGTATGGTTTCTATTTGTTCTTTTTTAGGAATTGTTTATAGAGCTCCAGTTTCTTGATTGCTCTGACTGGAGGTGGTTGTTTGTTCCAGTCAATATTTTTTGCTGGTGAAATGAAAGAGAATGCAAAAAGACAAGATTGCGCCGGTAGAAATAGAATGTTGTCGATTTAATTTTTCTAATCCATTATGTTTTATTATATTTTTCAAATCAAAAGTAGCGGGTAAATATGACGATATATGTGAACAATTTATTTTGCTTCTTAAGTGTTAAATTAAGAATTGATGTGCTCATTTCAATTCACCCAGCATGTAGATAAGTCTGTCTCAAAACGTGCTAAGCAATATGCAACATACTATCTACTTATGCATTTGCTCAGGATAAACTGATTTGCTTTTTACATGGTGTTTCATAATCCCAATAGAATACATATTGATTTGAAGCAAATGTGTTTTTGTTTTCAGTGTAACCGTTTTTTGTGCTGTTTTGTGTCAATCGTTACAATGGACAAAAAAACGAAGAGCTAGCACCTTTTGAGACAGGCTCAGATATATTTCGCCAGATTTTCTAATGGGTTGGGTTTCACCCCTACTGCAAGTACGGGGGGGGGGGGGGGGGGGGAGGGATCTTTTATCTACGGCCACCCTGGAACCAGCGGAGTGGTTGGCAAACTTGGCAGTGACACATTCTGACTCACCCAGAACTAGATAATTAGGCAGCAGTTGTGTTGATTTTTTTTTGTCACCGCCCAGCTGTCGACTGTGACACTACCCAGCATGTGTGTTCAATGACATGACCTCTCATACTACCAGACGGGATGGCCGAATGAGTTGAGCGTCCGTCTCCCGTTTTGCTAGACCATGGGATTCGGACACACTAGTTTGAACACTCGTCGAGTCAAACCAATGACTTAAAAGTTGATACTTGTCGCTTCCTAGCCTGGCACTCGGCATTATTAGGATGGGGCGAGGACTGGTTGGCTCAGTGTCAGGATAATGTGACTGAGTGGGATATCGGGTCATGGTGCTGGTGGCCTGGTCTCCCAGTGGGGCAGCACTATAAAGTCACCATGAGTGTGCATTGTCACAAGTCGGTACCCGTCCTGATATGACCTTAGATGTTGCCAGGACATAAACCCCCAATAACCAACCAACCTTCTGACTCACCCAGAACTGGATAATTAGGCAGGAGTAGTGGTTTTTTGTGTGTGTGTGTGTCACAGCCCAGATGTCGGTACTGACACTGTCCACTTGTGTGTTCAATGACATGACCTCCCCTACTGGAAACAGTAGTTACTCCCGCAGCCCTGTTCATGAGAAGGCTGCTGAACAACCCATAATATTGGTTTGGTTGTTGGAGTTTTATGTCCTGGCAATATCTAAGGTCATATCAGGACGGGCACCTACAGACTTGTTACATTGCGCACTCATGGCGACTTTATAGTTGCTGCCCCAAAGGGAGACCAGGCCATGAGCATCATGACCTGATATATCATCTGGACACTGAGCCAACCAGTCCTTGTCCTATCCTATTAATGGCGAGTGCCTGGCTAGGTAGCGACAAGTATCAAGTCTTAAGTGATTGTAGGTATCGGCAGCGAAATTTAAAAATATGCTTATGGTGCAATATTTTTATTCCATCCTGTAGACATTGAAATTACAAGCCTAAATCCAAAACAGTTTGGTTATATATATTTTTTTCTTGAGACAATAATTTTTATAGATTAAATATATAAAAATGTATTAATTTTGAATTAAAAGTGGAACTTTGACCAAATATAATTAAAAGTGGAAGGATGTGAGGGGAGTTCTGCTAACCAATGTCCGTTCTACATATATAATGGAATATAAATTGTCAATTGCTAAATCAATAAATCAATTAGTCAACCAGATTTTTAATAAGACAATGTCAAAAAGTGCAATTCATAAAAACAAAAGAAATCATTCTGATTTGGCCAAATAGTCATTTTCAAAGCATGGCATTGTAGTGGTCTGCACTGACCTCTCAGGCAAGTAAGCACATGGACAGGTAGGCGTGGGGAGTGTGTTGATATCAGGGAGCCTAGGTGGTGTAATGGTTAGCACACTGGCCCGGAATGCTAAGAGATGCGGGTTCGAGTCCCGCTCTAGGCGCAGTATTTCCCATTTTCATCACCCCCATGACACTGGTTGCCGTGATCAGGATCCTGTACAAGCTTTGCGCTGTATGGTTGTTGAACCTACCCTGTGTATGTAGTTAGTGCATTGCCTGTATGTATGTAATTGTAAGCATTAAAAGACTTACAATTCCAGGGGGACGAGTGTAGTGGTCTGCACTGACCTCTCAGGCAAGTAACCACATAGACAGGTAGGCGTGGGGAGTGTGTTGATATCAGGGAGCCTAGGTGGTGTAATGGTTAGCACACTGGCCCGGAATGCAAAGAGATGTGGGTTCGAGTCCCGCTCTAGGCGCAGTATTTCCCATTTTCATCACCCCCACGACACTGGTTGCCGTGATCAGGATCCTGTACAAGCTTTGCGCTGTATGGTTGTTGAACCTACCCTGTGTATGTATGTGTTAGTGCATTGCCTGTATGTATGTAATTGTAAGCATTAAAAGACTTACAATTCCAGGGGGACGAGTGTAGTGGTCTGCACTGACCTCTCAGGCAAGAAGCCGCATAGACAGGTAGGCGTGGGGAGTGTATTGATATCAGGGAGCCTAGGTGGTGTAATGGTTAGCACACTGGCCCGGAATGCAAAGAGATGTGGGTTCGAGTCCCGCTGTAGGCACAATATTTCCCATTTTCATCACCCCCATGACAGTATTTTCTTGGAAAACTACAACAAGACTGAATAAATGCTAAATAGTTCACCTATTCATAACAGTGTAATACACTATTTTCCCCCATAGCTCTATCTGCAGAGAATCAAAAGATATTTGCATCCTAAAATGTGAAAAAGTGTCATTGTTTGCATGTAAACAGTATCTGTAAGTGAATTCGTTTCAACATTTGAATCTTCCTCATATTTGACACAGTATTAGAATAACCATTCACTAAGACTAATATATATTATTTATATCCATATAATATCCAAAAATATGGAAAATATTGAATTTTGATTGAACATACAAAGAAAAATTGTCGGAAAAGTTTGTTTGTTTGTTTGTTGTTGTTTTACGTCCTAGCAACATCTAAGGTCATATCAGGACACGAAAAACAAATATATCAATTTGATGAATTTTTAAATGCTCATTGTAGCTTAACCTACTTCCTAAAAATTGACTGCACATCATCTGGAGGTTGTACACATGAGTGTATTAATATTCTGTCTAGAAATACAAAAAGTGCATTTTGATTGCACATACAAAGGAAAAGTGTACAAAACTACGAAATAAATCTTTTTTTTATCAAGCTTTAAACACTCACTGTGGCTCATCCAAAAGTGTATGAAACCAAAAATAATGAATTAAATAAATCTTTACATATTCACTGTGCCTAGAGCAATGGTTGGATCTTCCCCAAATTTCATCCAATATTAGATTATATATTCTCTGATATATCGCAATAGACTTCAATGTCATGTACATGTTTCTACATGGGTGTCAGCATTGTGAAACTAGTGTGGTCAGCCAAAGACCCAAACAGGTTGGTGTCAATATTCTGTCTGCGGCTCCTTGCACTAACTAGCACCATACTAAGATTGGTATCATTGGAAAGGGAATCAAATTGTCTATCTATCCATACCAAATCTTATTAGGTTTTAAATCATTTTTAATTCAGCAGTTGGGTTTTAAACTTTCAAAATAATTTAAATTGCAGAATTTGACCACTTTGACCTAGGGCGAACCAATATGGATAGACAGCTGAGGTCATTGCGCTTCTATTGGTACCATCCATGACTTTCTACGATGTAGTGCAAGGAAGCGCAATCCCATTAAAGATACTGTTTTCAGAGTCGTTGTCATTTACACCAGTGATGAAGGAATATTACCTAAATACACTCATTATAAAAATGGATTTGACTTAAATACAAACTTACTATATATGAAATCCAAGAAGAACAAATGTTGATCTTCTATGATATATGCAATTTCATCAGAATCAAATACATACAGAAATAGTTATAAACATGTGAATATTGATTGAAAAAAACACCATTCCTGCACTTTTTCATGCCGCTGTCGGTACCTAGTGATTGATTTGGTGTGTGTGTGCGTGTGTGTGTGTGTGTGTGTGTGTGTGTGTGTGAAGCAGACGACAATTTAGCGGTTAGTGTGTGGTTAGATGAATGGACGCGCATGTCCTCAAAACGCGACCCAATTAACACCTGCCACGTGACACTTGTCACCCAGACCCATCAGCAGAACAATGGACCCCCATCCTAACCTTAAAGTTAAAGCTGCATAGTCCGATGAAACTATCAAATCTTCAAAACAAAAACAAATATATCTAGATTTGATTCTACATGTATCTAACTTAGATTCCACCTTTCCCTTCCTCCTATCGGCTACTGGACACGAGTGCACTGCTGCAATCGGACCGGAATGACTCATGGTGGCTTTATAGTGCTGCCCCACTGGTAAATCAGGCCACGATCACCATGACCTGATATTCCACTCATGTCACATTATCCCAATACTGAGCAAACCAGTCCTTGTCCTATCCTATTCATGCCACACACCAGGCTAGGTAGCGGCAAGTATCGAATTAGTACGTCATCGGTTTGACTCGGCCGGGGTTTGAACCTACGACCTCCTGGAAGCCACCCAGTGCCTTAACCAAGGCGGCCATCCATCCAGTAATCAGAGCAATGCCATTGGCTGTTTAGGGGCTGTTCACATATTACGCAATACTATTTTTTTGCTTACAATTACCCACTCCCTTGTAATGCTCCGTAATATTAGACTATACATGCAACATAATGCTTGGACATACCCCCTCCCCCACCCTCCCTAAGCATTTAAATTTTTTTATTTTTGGTCCATTAGTTGTTTAAGCAGGGGAAATTTCAGTCATAGACGACTGGTCTTCCTCATTCCACTGCTGGTCGATAGAAAGCCCGAGCCTACACTTTTACCGACCCAAGGGATTTTTAACCTCCCACACCACATAGACATGGTATGAGAGCAACCGGCCTTTGATGACGCTGTAAGTTATACACAGCGGTGGAAATCCAAATTGGCAGAGCTGGGGGCATGGGGAATCGAACTGCCGACCCTCAGATTAGGAGTCTGACCTAGAAAAAAGTCAGACACTCTAACCACTCCGCCACAGAGAACGCCAATTGTGAAAGGTCATGCCGTAAAAGTACAGCCGGTTTCCCGCTAGTCTGTAGGTTGTAACTGACTCAGCACGAAGAGTAAACAAGGAGAGAAATATATGCTTCAGAGTTTAATCCCTTACTCCACCAACGATGGCGTCACAAATCCAACTGACCCACCCCTCACCAGCCAGGTCGCAGGGAACCTCTCATGGTGGGAGGTGACCGCTAGGCAGTTGCATAAGGACGTGGTCCACTGAGGACATAATCGATTAATCAACTCGGGTCACCCGAGCCACTTTTCTGCTCGTGCGCAGATCCTACAGTCTCAGGTCGAATAATCGAATACGCTTCTGCACGCTCGGGGTGGAAAAATGGTGGCTTAATCCAAAATCTTTTTTTTTTTTTTTTTAATAACCGATATAGCTACAGCAAGATATGATTTAAAGTATTTTATGATGGCATAGTTTAGCTATATTTCCATTTCATTAATCTATGTTATTACCAAAAAAAAACCATGTATGACTGGTACCGGTAGCTGTTATCCTGCAGGATGGTACCATCGCACATGTGACGTCATCGCTCCTAGCTACCCCCAGCCAAGAGGTGGGTTACTGGGGTCGGGGTCGTTTTGCACACGGCGCATGTATTTGTCGACTACACTCGCGGTGTTCGATTTGAAATTCTGATGACTTGGGTGACCCGAGTCGCCCGGGTTGTGTTAATCGATTACGCCCCCAGGGACCGCCTCTGGCTAGCGTGCTGCCACCTGTCGCCACACATGGACAACAGGGATCAGCGTAGTCCCTGCCACCACTGCGTGGTGGTGAGGCTCATGTATCGGCTACTAGTACTACATAATATTTGAATGGCCCCCTTATAAGTTATAAACTCTGGGTCTGACCTTTAACGTTTAAGCTGGCCAACAAATCGACAATATTTATGCGTTTCAATATTGACATTGGCAAGGATTCAGATCATATTGCAATCAAGATTACATCCGGGAGTTTGTACAGGCAGTTATTACTATATTAGACCACCAACACTGAATGGGGCGACCAGACGGGATGGCCGAATGAGTTAGAGCGTCCGTCTCCCATGCTGGTAGATCGTGGGGTCGTGGGTTCGAACCCTGGTCGAGTCAAACCAATGACTTAAAAATTGATACTTGTTGCTTCCTAGCCTGGCGCTCGGCATTATTAGGATACGGCAAGGACTGGTTGGCTCAGTCATAGTGTCAGGATAATGTGACTGAGTGGGATATCAGGTCATGGTGCTGGTGGCCTGATCTTCCAGTGGGGCAGCACTATAAAGTCGCTATGAGTGCACACTATCACAAGTCGGTACACGTCCTGATATGACCTTAGATGTTGCTAGGACGTAAAACAACAACAAACAAACTGACTGGGGCCCTTCTCGGTACCGTACGAGGTGTTTTTCGTCCTGGCAACATCTAAGATCATATCAGGACGGGTATGTTTGTGACAGTGTGCACTCATGGCGACTTTATAGTGCTGCCCAACTGTGAGACTAAGCCACCAGCAAGCACCATGACCTGCTATCCCTTTCGGTCACATTATCCTCACACTGAGAGGCTCGACATTAATAACAGGACAGGGCAAGGACTGGTTTATCCTAGTAATGCCGGGCGTCAGGCATAAATTATGCAAGTCATTGGGTGGAACATACTTGTCAAGTCTGCCGATTTTGGTGGGCGCCTTCCGATTTTAAGTACCTCTCCCGACCTCCCAATCGGGTATTCAATTTAAGCCCAATCTCCCGTTTTTATAATAAATCTATCGCTGTCCTGTATACTTACAACAAGGACCATCCCCGCAAGATCACCAGTGATTCTTGACTCTTGACATGCCATGAACCCGTGCCATGAACTTTATTTGTTTGATTTATTTGACAAGTGGTACATAACATTAGGCAGATACATGCAGTTCTTTGCAACTTTTAATTAAACATTTTTTCATGTTTTATTGTTCCAATAAAAAGTTGGTACTGATAAACCTTTGTTATGTGGTGTCGAACGTGTGCGCGAATAGCATAAAAACTGATTCCTCCCCCATGAGAATTTTCTAATGTTGACAGGTATGCTGCCATGAGGTCTATGTTCTATGTGGGGGGGGGGGGCGGGACATAGCTCAGGCGGTAGAGTGTCCACCTGGGAAGGTGTGGGGTCATCTAATCGACCCTGCTCACTGGACCCATTTGCAGTTTGAGCTATTTTCCGTTCCAACCAGGTCTACAACTGGTTAATCAAAGGCTGTGGTTTGTGTTCTGTCTGTGGGAAAGTGCATATAAAAGACCCCTTGCTGCTTATCGGTAAGAGTAGCCTATGTGGCGGCAGTGGGTTTCCTCCAAAGAAATATGTCCGAATGACCATATGTTTGACGTCCAATAGCTGATGATAAATGTGCTCTAGAGGCGTCGTTAAATAAAACAAACTTTTATCTTCTATGTGGGCCGGCTTTTAAAAAGAAGACAAAGGATTTTGTGCAGGAAGTGACCTAGTTCATTCAGCGCTATCCTAATTACTAAATTAGACAAAATGTGACAATTTAATTCGTCTCGACCCAACCTGGTGGAGAGGGGAGGGTTGAAAGATGCCTCTGATATTACTTTTATCAAAACATTTGGCTTTATTTATATAATGAATCTGTAACCAGGTGTCGACTTTATCAAGTTTATTGAATGAACAGCGGTACTTATGGGTCATCCAATGTTTTTGGATTTCAACCGCTGTGTATAACTTACAGCGTCATCAAAGGCCAGTTGCTCTCATACCATCTCTATGTGGTGTGGGAGGTTAAAAGTCCCTTGGGTCGGTAAAAGTGTAGGCTCGGGCTTTCTATCGACAAACTGTCTAATGGTGAAAACAAGCCTATACAGGCTTATCCATGATAGGCAGTATAAATCTTCAACAACAACAGGGGGAGAGGGAGTCTGAATCGCTAAGAGCTCCGGCTTCCCTTGTGGAAGGTTGAGAAATCAAATCCCAGTCAAGTCAAACAAATGACTTACATAAGTGATACTTGTCACTACCTAGCCTGACACTCGGCATTAATATAATAGGGAAATGGACTGGTTAGCTCAGTGTCAGGATAATGTGACTGAGTGGGATATCGGGTTCTGGTGCCAGTGGCCTGTTTTCTCAGTGGGACAGCACTATTAAGTCGCCATGAGTGCGCATTGTCACAAGTCAGTACCCATCCTGATATGACCTTAGATGTTGCCAGGATGTAAAACTCCAGTAACCAACCAACCTAATCTGTAAATCGCAGTCCAAACTAACAATTGGGTCAGTGATGTGTCGCGAGAGGTCAACAAGTAAAGTGACCTCAATGTTTGTCGCACTATTTCTGCCTCTGAGTGATCGAGTGCACACGCCTGGAATCGATCATCTCATCGACCAGATCATCAATTAACCACGTCACCCATTGGAGCCCTTCCTACCTACCTAGCTACCTACCTACCAACCAGACGGGATGGCCGAATGAGTTAGAGTGTCCGTCTCCCGTGTTGGTAGATCGTGTGGTCGTGGGTTCGAACCCTGGTCGAGTCAAACCAATGACTTAAAAATTGATAATTGTCGCTTCCTAGCCTGGCACTCAGCATTATTAGGATATGGCAAGGACTGGCTGGCTCAGTGTCAGGATAATGTGACTGAGTGGGATATCAGGTCATGGTGCTGGTGGACTGGTCTTCCAATGGGGCAGCACTATAAAGTCGCCATGAGTGCGCACTGTCACAAGTCGGTACCCATCCTGATATGACCTTAGATGTTGCTAGGATTTAAAACAACAGCAAATCTACCTACCTACCTACCTATCCACATAGCTACCTATCCACCTACCTACCCACCTACCTGATCATGCGTGGTTGCCGAATCGGTGAATGCTTCCAGTGTATAAAGTTGGGAGTTTGGTTCCCGGTCGAGTCAAACCAATGACTTACCAAATTGATACTTGTCGCTATCTCGCCTGGCGCTCAGCAATAATAGGATAGGACAATGACTGGTTAGCTCAGTGTCCGGATAATGTGAGTGAGTGGGAAATTGGGATATGGTGCTGGTGGCCTGGTTTCCCAGTGGGGCAGCATTATAAAGATGCAATGAGTACATGTTGTCACAACTCAGTACCTATCCTGATATGACCTTAGCTGTTGCCAGGACATAAAACTTCGCCAACCACCTAACCACAAGTCGGTACTCATCCTGATACACCATAACATTCCTTACAGCTGTCCAGCGTGTGTTGGTAGATCGTGGGGTCGTGGGTTCGAACCCCGGTCGAGTCAAACCAATGATTTAAAAATTGATACTTGTCGCTTCCTAGCCTAGCGCTCGGCATTATTAGGATAGAGCAAGAACTGGTTGGCTCAGTGTCAGGATAATGTGACTGAGTGGGATATCAGGCATGGTGCTAGCGGCCTGGTCTTCCAGTGGAGCAGCACTATAAAGTCGCCATGAGTGCGCACTGTCACAAGTCGGTGCCCGTCCTGATATGACCTTAGATGTTGCTAGGATGTAAAACAACAACAAACAAGCAAACAAACAAAGCTGTCCAGCATTGAAAACAAGCACCCTTACACGCTATGGGCAGAATAAATACTGTATTTAAAAATAATAATAAAAGTTAGATGTTGGCAGGATGTAAAACACTAACAAACAAACAAAGAATTAGGTTAGTATTATAATTATAATGTGGGCAATTTACTTATGCACCGGCTTATTTAGTATTTACAGAGCTGCTGCTCTGCGAATTATAGCCACCAATACTGTAATTCGCAGAGCTGCAACCAACCAATCAGCATGCATCATTTTACTGTGCATGTGCATCATTTTACTTTGTATGCACGTGTGCAGAATTATTTTGCCTTTTGGTTTTGTCGTAATGCTTTCCAGAGCTGCTTTGCTCTGCGAATTAGCAGAAGAATTATTATTATTTGCAGAGCTGCTCTGCGAATTAGTGGAAGAATGATTATTATTTGCGGTGACAGTGACTCGTCCATTCACCATTTTCAATTTTAGCATTATTATTAAGTTACGCTCCTAAATAACGGAAGTTGATCGTAGCAGTTTAATAATAGTAATGCTCCTAAATAACGGAAGTTGATCATAGCAGTTTAATAATAGTAATGCTCCTAAATAACAGAATTGTATGTGCAGCTCTGCAAATAACAATCATTCTTCCGCTAATTCGCAGAGCAAAGCAGCTCTGCAAATAGCCTCGTCCATTTACTTACTAAACTAATCTTTCCTTTTTCTCTGTCTTTCACTCTTTCAGAAGGTGACCACGCCCTGAATGTCTGGCCACATGCAACAATCATGAAATAGGTAAGTGGCCATCGAATTGTCCAAACTATTGTCGTTGGTGGTGATGCAAATGGGAAATATTGCGCATAGAGCGGGACTCGAACGCACATCTCTTTGCATTCCGGGCCAGTGTGCTAACCATTACACCACCTAGGCTCTGATGTCACCACACTACCCACACCAACCTGTCTATGCGGCTCCTTGCCTGAGAGGTCAGTGCAGACTACTACACTACCACTTAGATAATGAAATTAAACTGTGTTTTCATTAATTAGTAACCCATCAACTGATCAAGCTTCTGGGAATTTCTGTCTCTCTCTCTCTTTCTCTCCTCAGCTCCTCTCTCTTTCTCTCCTCTCTCCTCTCTCCTCTCCTCTCTAGTCTCTCCTCCCCTCCCCTCTCCTCTCCTCTCCTCTCCTCCCCTCTCCTCTCCTC